>PVIU01010231.1:0-71423 GCA_004026605.1 Ondatra zibethicus
TATTTATTCTCTCTGCCTGCCAGCCCTGCCTACCCTTGCTCCTGCCTCACTACTGGCCATTCAGCTCTTTATTAGAACATGAGGTGTTTCAGACAGGCAAAGAATCACGGCTTTGTAGAGTTAAACAAATGCCTCATAAGCAAAATAATGTTAAATAATATTAAAATAATATTCCCTAACAGAACTGGGCCAATGGGGGAGGGGAAGGAAAAGAAGGGAACCTTGTACAACAACCAGGAGGCCAAAGGTACAAAAAGGAACGGCTGACCAAAATGTCTGGAATATATAGGGAAGAGCCTCTGGGGGAAGGGCAGCCCAGCCTCTGGGCTGGAGAGTTCAGAGCAGGCAGCAGGGTATGCTGCCATCCATACTCTGTAAGAGGTAGGGACTGAGGGATGCTGGGAGACCTGGTGGCCAGGTCCAGCTTTGAGATATTAAATAGGCACCACAGCCATTTGCCCCAGGTTTGAAACTTAACAATTTTAGTGTGCCCCAGAAACTCATTCACCTGACTCCACCGCCCCAGTGCTGGGATTAAGGTCTATGCTACCATTCCCTGCTTTGAAAAAGAAAAGAAAAGAAAAAAACTATTTCTGTGTGTGAATTTGTGTGGCATGCTTGTGTGACCGTTTGTAAATTCACCATAGCACACGTGTGGAGGTCAAAGGACAATTCTGTGGAGCTGGTTCTCTCCTTTTACTTTTATGTGGGTTCCGGGAATCAAACTTGGTTCCCCAGGTGTGCACAGCACCCTACCTAGGGACCATCTCACTGGTCCATACCCAGCTTTCCTTTGGGGTTCTGGGGCTCAAACTCGGGTCCTTCTTCGTTCACGGTGAGCACTTTACCCATTGAGCCGTCCTCCTGCCCCTTTGTTTCTAAGTTTTAAAACCAACAAATAAATCATAGCTCCCTCAGTAACTCTCGCTGGGGACACAGAAACCTGTCATGAGCAGCTCCGTGAGCCATCTCTAGCTCGTGGCTGCTTCTCTCATTAGCCGGTTAAATAAACGCTTGACACATGTTTATCCTCTATTAGTTTAGGAGCCGCTTTTTCTCCTCTCGGTGCTGTTTGACAGAGCTCTCTCCTAAATGTGATGAAAAAGTGCACAGGGGTTTCAGCAGGCAGCTGCCATAATTGAATTTGCCCGTGGACGTCAATGTTAATATTCTTCCGAGAGACCCAGGCTCCTATTTTTACCTCCAGACTCAGGCTCCTACCTCTTGGGGAAAATAAGTGGTTTGGTGGAGGGCCAATCTGCCCCTGTTATCCAGTGTGGCTTTATTACAGGGTCCTTCTCCAAACGGGGGACTCCAATCACTGCGCTGTCCATTATGCTAAGATGTGCAGTTGTGGATGGGCAATTTATTGTAATGGTATCTAAACTAATGAACTCCACTTACAATTAAAATGTTTTAGAAAGCTTGCTTTCCTCCCGGGTCTCCCCGGGAGGCCCAGCTCTGACAGAAGTGGAATCGCACTACCTCTGTGTGTGAGGGATGGCCCCGCAACCCTGTCAAGTGTCAGAGACGCTCTTTAAGGCACTTTAAAGAGCGGGTGGGGAGCCAGCATCGTGCCTATAAATTCATGAATATCAATTTAAAAATCGTCTGTTTGGAGCAGTGTAGAAATGGCAAGTGCTAATTGGAGAGCCAGAAATGCAGGGTTAGGGTAGCAGAGAGGAGCCCTCCAATTGTTCCAGAGTTTTCTATAGTTGTGATGACCTTGGGCACGCTGCTGTAGTTTGGATAAGGCTGCCTCTCCTACCCCCAAGGCCCACACACGATGGGTTAAAGGCTGAGTCTCCAACTTGGTGCAACTGGGAGCTGGTGGTAGGGCCCTTATGGTGCAGGACCTAGTAGGAGTTCTCTAGCTGATGGATGGGCTCGCTGCTTCCTCTTTCTGTTTTAAGTCCCAGCCTGTGAAGTGAGTGGTTTTACTCTCTCTCAGACATCCTGATATGCACTGCCAAAACCAACATAGCCTGTTGTGGGATAATCTTTTTGTACACTGTGAAGATTTGTCACTTGATTGGGTTTAATAAAAAACTGAATGGCCAATAGCTAGGCAGGATTTGGGGGGCAGAGAGGACACTGCGAAGAAGGGCGGAGACTCCAGGAGACACAGAGGAAACCTCATGGGAAGTATAGAGTACAGGTAATAAAGCCACGAGACAGGAAGTAGATTGATTAAAATGGGTTAATTTAAGTTGTAAGAGCTGGTTAGTAGCAAGCCTAAGCTACTGGCCACGCTTTCATAATTAACAAGAAGTCTCCATGTGGTTATTTGGGAGCTGGCAGGCTGGGCAGATAAAGACTCCCAACAAGAGCCAACTAACCACAGTGAAACTTCTAGACACAGCAGCCAAAACAAGCCTTACCTCTATTCCAGCTGGTTTGTCTCAAGTTATCCGCACAGTAACAGAATGCTAACTGACACACATGCATGCCTTGCAGACCTAAAGGGGTCAGGGCTAGAGAGGCAACAGTAGGCATTGTGCTAGAATGTCACCATGCTCTTTTTCTTAGTTCTCACCCCACCCCCTCTCTCTAAGGGAGCCATGGTCATCTTGCCTCAAGTAAGGAACTGAGGCTCTGAGAAGTGGCATTTCCCTGAGGTCACACAGCTGATACGGCCAAGGTGGCGTCTGAATGCAGGGACTTCAGGATTCAGAGTGGTTTGTTTGGCTCTCAGGCTTTCTTCACTTGCCTTCTCTGTGTTTCTACTCTAATGACGTCATTAAATCAGGTGCTGTGGAAAGCGGGGCATTCCCATCCTGCAAAGTTCATTCCTGCCTTTAGGAAACTGTGCTTCCCCTCCCAGAGTGCCCTCTGTCTCTCCGTGTTGGGTAGCCTCCTCGGAGTCTTGTAAAATGCTGTTGCCCTGCGAAGCCGCTCCTGGGCACCCTGCTTCAAACTACAGACTGCACAGCCCAAAGCCTCTTTCTGTTCCCCTACCTTATTTCCTCTTCATCCCCACATTGTGGTCTGAGTGGGAAATGACTCCCATAGGGCCCTGTGTTTTAAACACTTGATTCCCACCGGAAGGCACTATCATGGACAGTTCTGGATGCTTTACTGCAACTTTACTGGAAGAAGTAGAGTCATGGGCCACTGGGGGCAGCCTTGAGGGTTTCTAGTCTCCCTCTGCTTCCTCATTGCTTCCTGCTTGCTGTACTGCTAAGATGTAAGGAGCTGAGGGCTCCCAGCTACACAATCCTGTTCTCATGTCTTCCCCAAAGTGATGACTGTATGTACGTTTTCAAACTGTGAGCCAAAGCAAGCCCTTCCTCCCTTAAGTTACTTCTTGTCATGTAGGTTACAGCAGAGAGAAAAATAATGAGTGTTCCCAGACCCTTAGTACTGTCTGTCTCAGTGAGGGTTTCTATCGCTGAGATAAAGCACTCTAATGGCGCCACAAGAAAACTCACAGCATCAACTACCCTGTGGTCATAGTGGCTCCCAGAGGCTGAACCGACAATCAGGAAGCCTACATGGGACTGACCTAGGCCCTCTGCATATATGTGACAGTTGTGTAGCTTGCTCCTGTTGTGAGACTCCTAATATTGCTAATGTGGGCTGTCTCTCACTCTTTTACTGGTTTTTGGGACCCAGCTCCTCATACTGGGTTACCTTGCCCAGCCTTAGTACATGGAAAAGTGCTTAAAAATAAAATAAACAAACCAACAAACAAAAAACCACCAAGAACACTGTCACCTCTGCTACTTTTGTTCACTGGTGTAATCAGAGATGCTCTAGGTGCACAGATCTCTGTTTGAAGACCATTTATAACTTGGCCAATGAGGAAAGCAAACTGGCGCTGTGCATGCCATATCCCAGGCATGGGGTGAAGGGTTTGCCGTACTCTCTCCTTTAGTTGAAGACTGTAACAATTATTTTGTCATTTTGGAGGCTAAGAAGTTAAGAGAGCTTGCTCAAGCTTATGCAGCTGCCATTTTTAAACATCTCTGTAAAGCATAAACATCACATGATAAATTGACCCACACTTAGAGCATAGTCTTTGACAAGTGGGACACATACAGCTGCCACTAAATGCCAAAGATATACATTGCCCGTCACCTCAACAGCTTACCCCCCATGCCACAAGTTGTCCTCTTCTGGTTCCTGACATCTACTAACCTGTCTGTTTGTTGTTGATATATATATATATATATATTACCTCTTCTAGAATGTTCTGTAAAGTGGAGCTGTGCAGCATATCGCTGAGTACAATCGTTTGAGACTCATGTGTGTTGTGTACATCAACAGTTATTTCATTTTCTTTGCTGAGTGGTATTTGCTGTTCACCCAATTGTCTGTGAATGAACATTTGAGTTGTTTCCAAGTGGGGGTTTCTGATAATTAACCTTCATTGTCAGTATGTCAGGATTTAGAATCACCAAGAGAAAAACCTTTGCATGTGTCTGTGAGAGGGCTTTCAGAAAGGGTAACTGAGCAAGGAAGACCCACTCTGAGTGTGGGCATACCTGAACTTGGGCTCAGGTCCTGGACTAAATACAAAGGAAAAGTTGGTCCTGAGAGTAAAGTGTTCTTTCTGGAGACTTCCAGGGCTAACCCAGTGAAGGGGAGACACTGTGCTCCTATATTCAGTGACTTCTCCTGTTGGCAAAGAATATTACCACAAGCCATGGGCGAACATGCTAAATAGGAGAAATCAGTCAGGAGTCCAAGAAATCCCAGCTCTGGAAAGCTGCCCAGCAATGGAGCAAGCTGCATCTGTAGGCTTGTCACTGGTGAGTTCACCAACATGTGATGTAAGGGGGAAACTGAGTCCTGGCCAGATCCTTGCTGGACCACACTCCAAAAGCTTCTGCAGAGGATCAAGCAGCCATTGGCCATGAACCCACACCATCTTCCATCCCGCACCAAAGAATTGTAATCCTGCAACCAGGGTGGTACCATCCTCATGGGGACATTCCTGTCAAGTCCCTGTCCTAAGCTGATGGCTGCGGCTGCTTCCTGACCCCATGGAAGATGTGGGATTGTTCATGAGAGAGAATAAGCACTGGTGGATGCTGACACCAGAGAAGCCGTGATCCTGTCAGGGGAGGGGAGAGAAATCAGTAATTTTGTCACAGCAATGGGGAAGCAAGGAAGCAGGCTATTAGGAACCAGCCTACTATGAATGTTGAGCAGTTCCGCGTGAACCTGTGTTGAAGTTGCTCCTGGGTAAACACCTGAGCATGCCACCACTGTGTCCTAGGGTTAGTGTCATGAGAAACTGTGTGTCTCTTAGGACTGTGGTAGACGCGCCTACACGACCTGTCCCAAGTTGTCCATGTTGAGTCAGTGAATGGGATCTGGGAAGAAATGGGCAGTTGTGTGCCATTCTCTGCAGGTACAGTGACCCTCGAGAGACGGGCGGGTGTAGAGGAACACTTGGGATGCCTTGTCGCCTGCGTTACCTTTCCAACTGTCTTAGGGAATGCTTCTGTTTTAGTTATACTAGCAGCTGTATTTCATAGCCAGATTGCAAAAATCCCTTAATATGTTACATGCAGTTTCAGAAAGGTACGTGCCGGGTCCACACAGTAGCCACCTGGAAATGGGTTCCATCAAGAACAGACCACATCTCAAAACGTTAAAAATGTTTAGTGATATGGTTTCATTTATGTGTGTGTGTGTTGTATATGTGTGCCTGTGCATGTGTGTATCTGTGTATGCATGCACACATATGAATGCCCACAGAGGACAGAAGAGAGCATTAGATCCCCTGGAGCCAGAGTTACAGGCAGTTGTGAAGAACTCAGTCCAATTCAAAAACAGTCATTGCTCCTAACTGCTGAGTCAGGCTCAATCCCCAGCCCCCCATAAACTTTCTCTCTAGGTGTTGTGTCTCCCAGCACCTTGTGTCGTTGCTGCAGCTGCCAGCACAGTACCGCCATAAGCTGCGTGGCTTCCCTTTGGGCCTGAGAGACTTTTACACAGCCCAGAATACACAGTTCCATAAAATAGACACCCAAAGCAAACACTGATGACAAATCATGAAGAAACATATTTTGAAGCAGTTCTTGAGTATGATTAGGATTGCATCCTTTACTAAAGAGAAAGCAGATTCAAATGCTGATGGGACAGGTATGTGTGTTTGTCTAATAATGCAATCCAAAGCTATGCTAGCTGATGCTCACACATCAAAGAATGGTGGTAGGAAATCATCTCTATAATAAACCATTTCTGCTGTTCGGATGTGCAGGGAGAGCCCTGCAGTTCATGACCATCGATAGCCTAGGATAAACGCTAAGGTATTCTAGGCAGGGCAGCATGCTTTGGTCTTACATGTCATGATAGCATGTGACAGTGTGTGCAGCACAGTGCAGGGTGGGTTCAGGACCACGGCCGCCATGAGGACTGACGCAGTGTGGGTGCAACTCAGATGCACTGTGTGATCGATTTGGGGCTCTTTTCATTGCGCCTTCAGGAGCATTTGCTGCCACAGGGGTTTCCCCATCCCCACATTTAGTTATGTAACTTCATATGGGGTCAGGACCCACAGTTCCAGAAGTATTGGCTTATATAACAGGAATGTATCTCTCAGTTGGATGTCACAGGGGTGGTCTCTCCTAACACTGTTCTCCTCCTCTCCTTCCCTTCCTTTTTCCTCTTTGTTTGTTTGTTTGGCTTTTGTTTTGTTTTGTTTCTGTTTTGGAGACAGAGTTTCTCTGTGTAACAATCCTGGCTGTCCTGGAACTCCCTTCGTGGGCCACATTGGCCCGGAACTCACTGAGATTCACCTGCCTCTGCCTCCCAAGTAAGTGCTGGTATAAAGGCGTGCACCACCACCACCCAGGACAGAACCCTTCCTATTTTTTAAAGAATATTTCTCTGTGTATATGTATGCACACATGCAGAAATATTTCTCTGTGTATATGTATGCACACATGCAGAAATATTTCTCTGTGTATATGTATGCACACATGCAGAAATATTTCTTTGTGTATATGTATGCACACATGCAGAAGCCAGGAGAGGATATCGAGTGCCTGGTGCTGTTGCTCTCTGTTTTAGTCCTTGAGATAGGGTCTCTCTGGAGCTGGAGGTCTTCCTGTGTCCTCCCCCAGGGACTGGAGTGACAGGTACACACAAGGCCATATGTGGTGTTTTATGTGGTGCTGGGATCTGAACTCAGGCCCCCAAGCTTGGGCAATAATTGTTCTTACCCACAGCCATCTCTTGTAGTGCTGAGGATTGAACATGGACCTTGCACACACTAGGCAAGCTCCCTTCCCTGGGCCTGCATCTCCAGCAAAGTCTCGGCTCTCTCTGCATCCTCATTTGGTGCCCTCTCGGCGCACAAGCCCTGTGGTGTTTCTTGCTTTTCAATAAGGACATGTGCGCCCCATGTTCATGACTTCATTAGTTACGCCTGTGCAGGGCCTGGCTCCAAACCTGGGCGCAGTGAGAGAAGACTTCGACAAGTACGTCTAGAGTGACGCCCTTTAGTCCATGACTAGGGCTGGCGTTTCTGCTTGGCTTTTGGAGACAAGGCTGGGGTCCTTTACTGGGGCATCTGAAGTGTGGTCAGGGCCAGAGCCTGGTCATATGGGGAGGAGGGGAATGGGAGCTGAGGGCTCAAGCTGCAGTGAGGACATTCCTCCTGAGGCTGGGATCCCATGCCCGGGAGCATGCATCTCAACAGAGCAGCAATGCATAACGGCCAAAGCCATAGGACCCAGAGCTGCACTGACTGAGCCCCAAGTCCCAGAATACCATTTGCCAGCATCTCAAAGGCCATTGGCTGAAGGAGTTCCCACAGCACGTTTACCTTCTTTTCACTGTGTGACCTTAGGTGAGTTACTGACCCTCTCTGTGTGTTAGTGTTCTAATCTAAAGGGTAAAAATTATGCCAATATTTCCCTTAAAGGTTTGAAGATTAAGTCAATGTATGTTTATTTATAGTATTAGTCACTTTTCTGTTGCTGTCATAAAACACCATGACCACAGCAACTTATAGAAACGTTGATTTTAGTGGATGGTTCGAGAGGGTTAGCGTCCATGGTGGTGGAGAGAGCATGGCTCCAGGCACCAGGCATGGTGGTAGCAGTAGGATACTGAGAACTCAGAGCCTGAACCATGAAAGCAGAGCAAGAATTGGAAGTAGAAGAGGCTTTTCATTTCAAAACCCACCCCAAGTGACGTACTTCCTCCAACAAGGCCATCCCTCCTACACAGGGACATTCAAACCAGCGTGTGTGCACACACAGATGCACACCTGCAATTAAAATAGAGATGATTCTTAGTTTGCCCATTATGATGCATGTGTCAGCTGTTGTAGCTCCAGTTGAAATCTGTTTCCTTCCCCTGATGCGAGAACCCACAGGTGTAATAGTCAGTTTATTAAGGGGTGCGATGAAAAGACAAACTCACAAATACAGAACAAAGCAGATGCTGCCGCTGATACATCTGCCTTAGTCCAGCCATTCTGCCCAGGGGTGAAGAGCAGCAACCGCAAGAGCCTCTCCATCGCCTGCTCTGGCTCCGTCCATACCAAGACAGTGAGCACACGCTCCTTCCCTAGTTTATGACGCCACGCAGACTCAGAGAAAACCATGCCCATGGCAAGTCACCCCCAAATGTGATTGGCTGAGCGGATCAAGTTCCCCCAACATTCCCCCAAGAGTGAGGCCTGAGAGGACCGATGTCTTGTTTTCTGTCTATGTCCTGAGCGCAGTACATAGACCTTAATAGGTATCCAACAAATGGGTTGAGTTAGATTGAGCTACAAGCTAGTACCAGGGGCTTAGAGGCGTGATTAAACAGGAGGACTGTGTGCACGCTCACAGGACTACCCCGTTATCGTATCATTAATTATTGCAATAAATAATTTTAATGTTTTATTGAAATATAATTCACATGGCGTTTCTTGAAGTAAAATTACCCATTTAAAGCCTGCGAGTCACTGGTTTTTAGTGGACTCTCAGAGCCATTGGGCTCTCACCAGTCATCATGGTTGTAGAATGCTCCAGTGCCCTGCACAGCACAGCCCTCCTTTCCCTCCCCACTGCCAGCTGAGTGACCCAAGCTGCGCTCTGCTCTGCCTCTGTGGATTAGCCTGGTCTGACCATTCTGGATAAGTGGAGTCACACTGTTGGTGGTTCTTTGTGTATGTGTGTGTGTGTGTGTGTGTGTGTGTGTGTGTGAAGGTGGTTCTTTTCAGTACAGTGTTTGCACGCTATGTGAGTTGGTGGAATAATTTTGATTTTGATTTTTTTGTGTGTGTGGGGATTGAACCTGGCACCTTACCCACGCTGGGCAAATGTCTACCACTGAGCAGCAACCCCAGCCTTCTGATGAACACCCAATGAAACCACAAGATAAAATGGAAAGAGGAGATCTCACAGCACAGGTGTGGCATGGCTGTATGTACAATCCAGTACTCGGGAGGCTGGGGTGGGAAGGTCAGCCTGGGCTGCACGGGTAAGACAAGACAGGGCTATGGGACTCTGTGTCAACACTCACAACAACGAGTAGAGGCCAAGCCACACACACTGGCAAATGACAGAAATCCCAGCACCTGGGAACCTGGGGGATAACGATCACACATTCAGGGTCAGCCTAGGTCACAGGGTGGGACACTGACTTTAAAAAACAAGGCTAAGGGATGTAGCTGAGTGGCCAAGTCCTTGCACAAACCCCGTGTTTGGTCTCCAGTTCTACATGTCCATGCCTGTGGCTGTCCCCCTAGCAGCACCAAGTTAGAGTTACTACTGTCACCATCAGCTGTGAACGGCCCGGCCAAAGACTGGAATACTACGCAGCCACGTGAAGAGCCATAAAGGACCAGCGAGCTGTAGTGACACTGTGAAAGGGTCCCTGAGAGAAGTGTCACGTGCAGACCCTCAAACACAAGGCGGAAGAGGATTTCTTCTGCGAGATGTTCTGTAAAAGGTAAAACCGCAGGGAAAGATTAGGGGTTGCCGGGGCTGAGGACTGGAGGGGGCTCAACTGCTGATGTGGCCGAGGAGCCTGGGGCAAGAGGATGCAGTGTGTGGTGACTAGGATGTAGAACGCACCAATTACATATGTGCAGCCATCACGTTCTGCAGAGAAACAGGCGATTGCATTACCGTTCAATCCCTAGCGGAGAACAGCGAAAAGTAAAGCCTGCAGTTGCTATGCTACTGTTTGTTAGCCGGTACTCACCACGGGCAGCCGTACCTCTCAGCGCTCACCCTGAATGAGGCAGACATCATCAGTCTCAAAGTGAATTCAAAATTCAAACACGGTAGTCCTTTCCTCCAGGTTCCCAGGGGTATCTGCCAGAGGTTAGCATTAGATGAGCATCAGAATGAGGTGGGGCCCTTGGGGGTAGGGTTAGTGACCCCACAAAGGAGAAACTGGTACAGAAGCCTGTATTTATGAATTCCAAGGGAGGCCACGTGTGGACAGAGAGGCCTGTGAGCCAGGAGGACAATTCTCCATATCCTTGTCCTGACCCTAGACTCCCAACTCCCAGAGTCATGGGGAAACTGATAGCCGTTGTTTGAGAAGCTCATTCTGTAGTGTGTTGTCGCAACTCAAGAGCAGACCGCACCATTTCACGGGAGCGGAGACTGGGGGCTTGGGCAGTAACTGTTTGCCAAAATGTGTCTGTTGTGCATTCATACTTATTGTGCCCCACTCGCCCTGTGGAATATAGCTGGAATTGCACCCAGAGGGCTCCAGGGCTGGAAGCTCAGTTCTCAGCTGGTGGTGGTATGTGGGGAGCTGAGGCAACTTCAGGTGGCAGGGCCTTGCTGGAAGAAGCGGTTTGCTGGGTCCTTGGGAGTAAATGTTTCCCTGACTCCTCTCCTCTTCCTTCCTGTCATGCATAACCTTGAACTTCTCTGCCACGTGTTCCCGCTGCCATGATGGGGCCAAAGAAATCCATGAACCAAAACAATCCTTCCCTTTACCTGTTTATTGTCAGCTATTTTGTCCCAGAGATGAGAAAAGGAAGTAATACAAGCCCAGAGAAACTACCTCTCCCACTCCAGAAGATGTGCTAACAGTCATTCAAGTTCCAGCTCAGGGATAAAATGTGCAACCTGGTCCAGAAAATTGGTTCTCTGTGATCACGTCAGGGATAAGACACTTTCCCCAGTAGAGCCGCTGAAACCCACGTTTTATTGGTAATGCTCAGACAGAGCTCCTTCCTGGTGGGCAGGAGCAGCCGAGTTGCCACCATCTAGAACAAAGCCAATATTCCAGAATCGTCACAGGAAGAGACAGGTTGGAGCCCCTGGATTGTTTCATCCTGTTGCTACTGTGCAATTCAATTACACATTCACATTACAAAAATTACAAAACACATTCAATTACGTGTTCCATCAAGATCAGGTTCTGTCTTTGGAGTGTAAGGAAAAACCTGAGGTTCACACATAGCGTGGGTCCAATGGCACTGTTCAAACCAAGGTCAATTCTACGGTAACCACTCTGTGTGCTTGCGTGCATGCGCACATGCATGCATGTTTGCCATCTCCCTGGCTTATATGCCTGGCATTTTATGTGGGTGCTGGAGATAAAACCCAGGTCCTCATGCTTGCATGGCAGGTACTTTAGCTGCTCAACTATCTACCTACTTAGCACGTATACCCACTCTGAGTGTCCATCTTGGGAGAGGAAGCCAGAACCATGATGCATAAAAAGGTAAGATTCTGAGACTTTGAGAAACTACATGATGTCCACACTGGACCTGTAGGTCTTAGGCCTGGCCCTCTCCCAGGAGCCAGGTCTGTGACCCACATCTGTGAAATCTGTCTTTTTTCCCCACATAAAATGGAAATAAAAAAGCATCTACACCACCAGGTGCCACGGAGGTTAATCAAGATAAGAAAGAAAGAAAGATCCTTAGCGCAGCATCTAGGAAACAGTCCAAAACAGTAACTGTTTTATTGACTGAAAATATTGACACGGAGTGTGGGCAACTCCCTCGGTCACCCATGCCTGTCGGATCTCACCGTAAATACTTTGTCTTGTTTAGTTTTGCCTCTGAATTGTTTTTTGCCAGCTGTAATGATTTCAGTAACGCCAGGCTCCTTCAGGGACACTTAGAATCAAACGCAGGCGGGCTCAAAGACCAAGACTGCCCACACCCTATCCTGCCTCCAGATGGCACGTCCTCCGCCAGTACCGGCTCTGGTACCTGAAACGAACCGCCTGTGTCCAGAGGAAGGCGGTTCAATGGGAAGCTTTGACTGCTCTTCTAGAGGACCCATGTCAGGTGGCTTGCAACCGCCTGTAATTCCAGGGGATCCAACGCCCTCTTCTGGATTCCTCAGGTAACTGCAAGCATACACACTTGAATACATAGTTAAAACAATAAAATTAAGTCTTTTTTTTTTTTTTTTAAAGCCTGAGTGTTTGACATCCACCCTGGAAGCGCATCAGCCAGGAGGAAAACCACTTGAAGCTACTTGGAGTCAGTGTGCCTCTCTTCCCTACCTGCAGGGAGTGCCCCTATCTCAGGGAGACAGAGTGGGACTGTTGGTCATTGGACATCTCTAGGAGAGAGAACCAGAGGGCAGGAGGGCTACAGTGGACAAAGCTGCCCTCTCCATCAATGCCCCTGTGGACTGGGCTCCATCCTGGGCTCAGGGACTTCAAAGTCAAGCAAGAGGCTCTGTCATGGGAGATTTTCCTGGGGGAGACGAACAAATGTACATCTGCTCCAAATAGGGAGCTAGCGATAGACTGAGTAGATTCCACCCGGTGTAGAGAATCAGCATATTTAATTGTAGTTACTTATACCCCCAGGTGCTTACTACACTCAGTAGCATGGGCAACTTACAAGCAGTTATACCACGAAGAAAATGTCTCTCTTTTCTTTAACTATTAGGTGTCTATAACTCCTCAGGGAGAAGTGGGGTGTCATGAGCACCCCCAGCAACCTTTAGCTGCATCTATCTCTATTGCCTGTCTGTCTGTCTGTCTGTCTGTCTATCTCCCATCCATGGTAGAAAGTTAATAACTCGTATGTGGGTACCTTGAGAGTAATCACAGCTGCCGAGGGCTCTAGATGGTAAAAGCATGTCATGCCTATTCCACAATCCTGTTTCTTGAGGAGGTCCAGGGACACTGTGAACACGTCCTGCAGTCCTCCTTAGCTGCAGGAGACCCCGTGAGCAATGGGGCTAGATGAGGGTGCTGGACACGGAGCTCTTGGTGGCTGCCCGTAGCGTCTGTCATGGGTGGTCCCTCTACTGACCATTAAGATCGCGACTCCTGGAAGCCCCAGGCTGCCTTCACCTCCTGCCTCTGAAAGCCTGTGCTGAGTTGGTTCAGTGCTCTCAGCTTGTTTTGTCATGTTCGTCATTGACTTTGGGAGCTGAGGTGCTCGTGTGTGGTGGCTACTGGCTTGTGATGTGACGGCTACCAGAGCCTGGCTCCCCCTTGCTCCCTGCCCAGTCTCTGCTCCTTGCCTCCGAGTAAGCCCCTGACATGAGCAGAGCAACACCCGGATGCTGCTGGGAGGGCAGTGTGGGCAGACTCCATTCCCCTCCATCCAACCTCAGACCCTGTGGCTGGGGCCTAGTAGCCTGGCTTTAACCTACCCCCAGGGGACACTGGGACACTCAAAAACTGTGACTAGTCTGGAGTTTCTCATCTTACCGTGGCAGTTGCTTACCCAGAGAACTTCTGGCTCCTAGACCTGCCCCCAATAGCTAGTACTTAACTTTAAAAACACATTTCTCTAAGTTCTAATAGAGCTTTATTTTAATATTTGCTAAGCAAATAAGTTTATGATAACTTTTTTAGAAAGGAATTCATGTAACCCAGGCTGATCTCAAACGAGTGAAGACGACCTTGAGTTTCTGATCCTGCTTCCACACTGAGACTACAAGAGTGTGAATCCTGGGTACCGAAGGGCCTTGGTGTATGCTAGGCAAGCTCTCTACCGATTAGACCACACCTCCAGGTCCGTGTCCGGGATACTTCAAAAACGCAACACCCCTTATTATGACCATGAGCCTGTGTGCTGAGGTCCCTGTGTGAGGCCCCTGGCTCTGCTGTGCCTCCCCTGGCTCTGCTGTGCGTCCCCTGTGTTCTCTCTGTGCCTGCACTTGCGCAGCAGTGGACCGAAGCTGGGAGAAGGAGATCCGTGGGAAGAACTTAGTGCGGGGTGAGGTAGGTTTCATAACCAGCATTTCCATCCTGCCTGCCCTTGACTCCTTCCAGCTCCACAGTGCGGTAGCCATTACCATTTCCGTGCATTGCAAATGAGAACACTGAGGCTTCATAAGGTGCATAGGGGTTGCTTAAAGTTTTCACAGGGTAAGGCAGGATCCAAACTCAAACCTGGCTGCACTCACTGTTTCTGTTCCAGAGGAAGGGTGATCACAGGACACCCGGTGGTCATTGCTCACCTGAGGGAACAGAGCCCAAGTGGCCAGAATTTGCTCTTTTCCATGATCTCTATCTGACAGGGCTCTCCATGGTTTCACAGTGTGTGTACAGCTCAGGGAGTCTGAAGGCAGAGCCGGGGTCACTTTTGGAGCTTGCCTCCCCTGAGCTCCTTACCGTCATGACGAAGGCTGAGGACCTCAAGGGCAAGAACTATGTGTGACCTCAGCAGGCAGGCTGGCTGGGGCTGGCGGATTTTAACTGTGGTCATTATGGAGTCATGAGAGCCAAACCAACGTTACAGCCTGTAGACGTCGGAGAGGCACCCATGTCAAGAAAAATGACAAGATGTTTGTTTACCTTGTGGTTCAGTTATGGCAGAGCAGGTCTTTAGAGGCCTGCGGGCCCAGAAACAGACGTGACATCACAATGTTACAGGACGCCCTGAGCCAACATACAGAGCAGAGGAAGGTAGTGCTGGATACCCACCCCTACTCAGCCCCTCCCAGACCCTGAGCTCATCTTACCTTTGAGACTGACACTGTTCAGATGGAGAAACTGAGGCATGGAAGGCAAAGTGACCTGCTTCAGTTCCAACAGCTGGTGGGCGGCTAAGCTGGGAGCTGGGACTCACATAGATCTGGCTGCCAAGCGAACACCGTGTGGCCCACCGACTAACAAACTGCCAGCAGATGAGGCCTTCGCCACTCAGCGAGCCGCACTCCAGGCTGATCATCTAATGCCACCTAAAGAAATATTTTGTTTGGTCCTAATAGTGGGGCTTTTGAAATGTTTGAATTCTTTCCCAACTTTTAAAAATAGAGGCTTTCTACACAGACTGCGGACTTCCGTCTTCTCTTTGAAAACTAGGTGCGGAAGAACCACCAGAGGTAAGAGTAACAGCTCACTTTAAAGAGACATAGCCCTCTGGGGTACCACAGACCCTTCTACACCCTGCTCTGGGAGATCCCAAGGCTTCATGGGAACTTAACGCAGCCTGGACACTACTGTAAGAACATCAACCCAGCACATTGTCATGACTGTGTCAAAGCAGTCAGCTACGACTGTGGGAAAGACGAACTGTACTTCTCATCGCTTGGAGACGGGAAGTCCAGCATTCCAGTGTCAGCAGGGCTCATGTGTCTGCAGCCCCTCTCCTCAGCTGTGATCACCCCCTGTATCTTTCATCTTTCAAGGACGCTCACATGGGATGGCCGCTCATCCCAATGACCTCATTTCACATTAGTGTCCTAATGTCACTAATCCAACCACAGTCACATTCTGAGGTCCTAAGAATCGAGTCAGGCTTCAGTGGGTCAGGGAAGTCATACAAGTCCACAGTAGTAGGGTATTGACTGCCTTCCCATAGGATTGGCCCATTTCATAGGGTCAAAGGTCTTCAGAGGTTTTCTCATAAAGCAGGATAGACAACTATGAATGGAACACTGAATGTGGTTGGTCCTGCCCAGATTCGTGGGTTCAGGCACTTTAGTTGCCAGGCTCTAAGCCCACTCCAACATCTTGCCCACCAAAAGTACCAGGAAGTGTCCCCCCACCCCCTAGTCTGCAGGTTGTGACTCCCTCTACCCCAAGGTGAATGTTCTACTTGTATTAGCCATGTCTCTGGTATCTGTGTATCTGGTATCTTTTCACATCTTGGTCTTGGGTACCATGGGCGGATAGTTCCTCCCAGGTACCCTAGGGCCAGCTGATTCCTGAAGATGTCAAACCCTCCACTCAGCAGTACGTAAGAAGAACCAGGCAGGCCAGAGCCCCTCAGAACCTTGTTCACTGAGTTCTGACACTCTGGATCCCTGTCCACCTGTTTGATCAGCAGACACAGAGGGATAGCCCAATACCACAGAACCTTCTAGATATTCCCACTATCCAACCCTATCCCTGCCTCAGTGAGGCTTGGTCAGTGCTTTCCTGTTTTAGGCCCTTTCTCTTCTTCTGACCGACACCCCTGTATTGCTTTCACATGTGACCTTTGTGTGACATAGTCTGGCCTGTTCCTCCTGAGAACTGTGAGTACCAAGTTAGCTTTCCATTGCCAAGTGTCTCCAGATCTATTGCCTTACCATGGATCATACATCTTACATTATTCATCTATACATTTAGAACACTGTGTCTCCCCGTGGCCCCATGGGAGTAAGCGGCAGCCACTAACAATGGGGCCTTTGCTGGTTGGCTGCCCTTGCCACCTCTTGTGCCCTCACCTGCCCGCCAGTATCCTGAACCTCCTGAATACACCGATTATATTCACATACTTGTCCCAGGGGCGCTTCTGAGGGAACAAAATTAAGTAGGCATAAAATTGAATCTTTTTTTTAAATACAGAGAGAAAATAAAAGTGGAGACGGGGGACTTAACGGATGGCCGTTGAAATACCTTACACTGTTAAGTTTCCAGAGGCATGCAAGCACATAAGCACGCTATGAGGGGGGATCTTGGCCAGAGTCCAGGCCCTGATGAACAGTAAATCTGCCTCCGCCTTCCTTCCTGACTAGTATTGGCTCCCTGGGTACCAGGCAGTGCCCCACAATGAGGCTGACAATCAATAGGTACCCAGGAGTAATAATTTAGTGAGTTAATAGTCTCACAGGGAAACAGAAGCCAGATGGAGTAGGCCCCAGAGTCCGTTCCCACCCCTGGTAGTTTAGATAGGTGATGTGGGGTGTCCTTCTGTATGCTGCAAATTCTTTTATTGGTTTTGAATAAAGATACTTTGGCCTATGGCAGGGCAGAATATAACTAGGTGGGAAATCTAAGCAGAGAAGACGGGTGAGGAAAGGTGGGGTGGAAGGATGCCGGCAGGTGCTGGAGAAGCAAGATGTGAGGTAACAAGCCACGAGCCTCGGGGTAAAATCTAAACTAACAGAAATGGGTTAATTTAAATGTAAGAGTTATCCAGTCATAAGCCTGAGCCATCAATCAAACAATTATAATTAATATTAAACCTCTGAATGATTATTTTATGAGCAGCTGTGGGGACCAGCGGGCTGGAGAGAAACTGGTCCAGCAGGACTGGGAGAGACAGAAAAGTCTCCAGCTACACCTCCCTTGAATTGCCTTTGTGAATCAAGTCTTCCTCAGATGGACACAGCTTTCCCCCACTAATGAATCTTTGTTCTTACAGGCCTGGAAACCACGGTGTGTCTTTAGAGACTCTTTCAGGTTGCTTCTCTGATCTACTCTTCACTGTGTGACTTGGGCCCTAGATACCCCCTAATCTTCCTGAGTTTGGGCTGGGGTAGGACATTTAGGTGAAGCAACCTCTCTCTGGTGTTGTTGTGGGGAGGCCGCTTGTTGGTTCCCGGCTACTCAGCCATGAAGTAATCACACAGAAACTATATTATTTAAAACACTGCTTGGTCCATTAGCTCTAGCTTCTTATTGGCTAACTCTTACATCTTAATTTAACCCATCTCCATTAATCTGTGCATCACCATGAGGTCGTGGCCAACCAGCAAAGTTTCAGCATGTCTGTCTCCAGTCGTGTCTCCATGGCTTCTCTCTTACTCCACCCTTCTTTCTCCCAGCATTCTGTTTAGCCCCCCCCCCACCTACCTAAGTTCTGCCCTATCAATAGGCCAAGGCAGTTTCTTTATTTGCCAATGATATTCACAGCATACAGAGGGGAATCCCACATTCATCCATGGTGTGGACAAATGCGTGAGGAGAGATGGCATAGACCCAGGGGAGGCGCTTCCCCTGGAGAAATCTTAGGCAAGTTGCTTTCAGTCTTCTCAGTTTATCAATATAAGACACAATGATGACCATGGTGATGAGGATGTCAATGAGGTGACCCTGGGTATCGACTGTGGCCATAGTTCATCTTCAGTCAGCAGAGCCAGTGCTGTAGTAACAACCCAAAGACTTAAGTCGTGTGGCTTGCGTTTTCAGTGCTCCTCATAGACCTGGTGGGCAGGATGGAGTTAAATCTAAAAGTGACCTTTTACCAGATTCTCAAAGCTTGTAGAGTGCAGGTAAAGAAGGCTTTAACATTGTAAGGAACCATGGTGATATGTTTTGTTTCCTGCGGGGGTACCTTCCTAGTGACTACCAGGGAGCCAGGTCCCTCTCAAGTCAAACAGTGGGACTTCCTGAGGGCACAGTCCTTCCTTTGTCGGTCAGTCATAAATGCTGGCCCCCCAGGAAATGCTGTTGAAGGACAGCTTGTAGAAGAGATAAAGCCATTGAACTGTGAGATTGCGAGGGGAAAGGAAGAAATAGATGAAGGTTGTGAGGGCCTATACCAGAGTGCATCCCCTCAGCAAGCTTCACAGTTTCCAGAGATAAGAACAGAGAGGGAAAGAAAGAGAAAATAGCAGAGCAGGAGGGTGAAAGAGGCGCAAAGGAGGGTGGCAGAAGAGGGAAATGGAGCTTGAATCTAGAAGAGGCTACCCTAAGGACAGCCCAAACCTGGAACTGACCTAAAGAACAGGCCTATGGGGTATACATAACTGTCCACCATGCTGATGTCTGGAGCCGACATCATTAATCCATCACCACATTCTTTCAACTGAGATTCGAATACCCTTGACTCCTTTTAATGCCTCCTCATTACCGATCCTCCAAACTATGTTTGGGTTGAAACCCTACCAGCTACTGAGAATTTGGGCAGAATTGTAAGGCAGACAGGTTGTCGCCCGAACCCAGACTTCCAGCCTCCTTACTCGACTGCTGCCAACAAATGAAAATCTTAACCAGAAAAAAAAAAATGTGTACTTCTAAGACTGAACCAAAAGGGATTAAATAATCACGTTAGCAGTGATTTCGAGAGCCCCAAATTAAACTAAATTCACATTTTTTGTGCACGTGTGTGAGTTCTTGTCAGGAAGGAAAAAAATGAGGGAATTAAAATGTCTTGAAAGGATCCCTTTTTATAATTAAGCCTTCCTTGCCTGCGTTCTGTTACCCACGCTGACACATTATAGCAATAAACAGCCTGGGAAGGCTGCGCTCCTGCACTGTGTCAGCCAGTGAAGGATGGGGTCCGTGCAAGGCTGCGTGCTGGAGTCCAGCCACTCCTGGGGCCTGAGTGCCAGTATCCGAAGTTGTCCCCTGCCTCCACTGCAGCACAGGCAATTGTGGGATTCATGCTGGTCCCTGTTTCAAAGGAGATCTGAGTTTTAGTGTCACCAGACCATTCTGAAGGAAATTGAACCCTTCAGGGTGGCCATCAAGGGAAGAGTCTGATCCCTGTAACTGTGAGCTTCCCTCGGAAAGGAGGGAAGGAGAGGTGGCCCTGGCAAAGGGAAACTTAACTGCCTTGTTGGGGGTGAGGGGGTGGCTTTTGGAACCTGGGATTTCTCTAAGCAAGGATCAAGGACTACTCGTCTATACCAGGGCTGTTATGGGACCTGAGAAAAGTACAAACAGGCTTGCCAGAGGGAAGGGTGGCGACGCAGGGAAGAAAGCACAGGGTTTCTCAAGCCTCACTTGGAGTTTTGCTAGTTAGGTGGTCTTGGACAGGCTCTTCAGTTCTCCGGGCCTCAGTTTACCCATCTTGAAAATGGGGAGAAATGTATGACTCAAAAGTTCTTACTTCTTTAGCTATTTCCTCCCACTTTCTCTTTTCCACTCCCTTTCCCTTTTCTATTCCCCCATCTCTTCCCCCCTCCCTTTTAGGAATGAGCAAAACAGTGTCTAGATGTGTCAGATCCCTAGCATAACAGTGGGGCAGTGTAAACGCTTGGGGGAGACTGAGGACTCACAGATCAGCAACGCTCACTGTACGAAGACGGCCGAGGGCTCCTCTCTCTGTGGTCCCAGTCTCCTGCCTCTCCTCCTACGCCCTGGCGTGTTGGCCCATCTGTGGGCCCGAGGGGGATCCAGGCTGCCGGCAATCCCATCTGCTCTCTTGGAACCTCTCTGAGGCCCTGAACTGCTCTGAGGAAATGTAGCATTGCTGGGGCCACAGGGGATGACCCTGCGGCTGGAGACGGACCCTGTGGGCAGCAGGCTCAGGCAAGCTGCCGTCCTCCCTGCCAGGGAGCCAGTCCAGCCAGAGGTTACCTTGAAAGTCCCTCTTCCAGCTGAGCTCCGTGTGGTGACCTCAGTGCTATAAGAGCTGCTCCCTGCCCACAGAAACACTGTTTTAAGTTTGGAGACAGTATCTGACAAATCTAGGGGCCACCAACATGCAGCTCTCTCTCGGCCTTGGACACTGAGGCCCTGAGACAGTGTCTCTCCTCCCCTTTGCTGGTAAGAACAACCCTTCCTTCTAGAATGTTACAGGCAATTCCAGAACAGTGCCCGGGGCAGACCAGCAAGAAGTACCCAGGGCAAGAAGTACCCAGGAATACCGCAACCACTTTCTTCAGCTCTGGTGACATGGGGGGTATATAAAAAGGAAGCAGGCTGTTGGGCCACATCCACGAAGGGCTCTGAGCCCTGGGAATCTTTATCCCAGTCAATAGAAAACATCTTGACCATACTTAATCTTGTTCTAAGTGCATTTAAAATTGGATTTAAATTTATTTGATTTCCTCTGGAAATGTTGCCCTGGTGAGCCCATATAGTTGGAAAGAGAGTTAAGAGGCCTCGCCTGTGACTTGCAGTCTTAACGAGGCTGCCAGTGCCCATGAACTAGGCCTTATTTCCACAGCCTTCTTACCTGTTCTTTCTCCTTTGTTTCTGTCCAGTACTAAAGACTTGCTTCTAGCCTTCAGGGTGGCCATCCCTGCACCGAGAGGAATATTCACTGCCAACCTGCTGGCTATAGGCCCAGCTTCTGAAGTATTTGCCTTATCCACCAGACCATGGCTCCAAGCCCATATCTACTTTGTCTGTGGCCCCCGAATCAACTCATGGCTCACCTTGGTTTTCTTTTCCTGCTAGTAGCCAAATGTCTACCGGCTCCCTCACTGCCAAACTTGTGTGCTAAAGCCTGTTATCCTTATATGGCACCATCTCATACATTTTGTTATAGCAACAGGCAACGACTAAGATGAGCTACATGACCACGTGGATGTGGATTTTAAGACAGGCAATGCTGGGGGATAAAGGGGTTGGGAGGTGTTGCACAGGGAGTGGGGAGGGGGGTGGGCATCTGGGTCACATGTGCCTTCCCTTTCCTGATGGAGATTCTGCTCACATGATGTGCTCCTATGGCCAACAGTTTACTTATCACCTACATGTTTTCTGGGATTATTTAAGGGAGAGTTAGGAGGGAAGCATTTGAACTCAATAGAATGGCTTCACTTCTCTAAGACTGAGCTTTAAAAATATTTATTTTTTATTTTGTGTGCATGCGTGTATGCCTCAGTGGATGTCTGCACCTCACATGCTTGCGGGTGTGCACAGAGGCCAGAAGAGGTCATTGAACCCCTTGGAAGTGGAGTTACAAGTGGTTGTGAGCCGCTGTTGGGGCTGAGAACCGAACCTGTGTCTTCTGCAGTAGCAGCAAGTGCTCTTAACCACTGAGCCATCTCTCCAGCCCAATATTGGCTTTTTGGGTTTGTTTTTGATTTTTTGAGACAAGGTCTCTCTACATAAGTTGTCCTGGAACTTCCTATATAGACCATGGTAGCCTCAAACTCACAGATATCTGCTTGCTTCTGCTTCCTGAGTTCTGGAATTAAAGACATGCACCACCACCACTGCCAGGCTGAACTTCATAGATAATAGCTGATATTACTATTGCTAGTATTTATTTTTTTAATTACTGTTCTTAGATTTCTGTGAATGCTTAATGCAAGAAAGGAAGGAAGGAAGGAAGGAAGGAAGGAAGGAAGGAAGGAAGGAAGGAAGGGGAGAGAAAGAAGGCCAGGGTTTAGCAGGGGTGGAGCAAGAGGATCATAAGTATGAAGTCAGCCTTGGCTATGCATTAAGAATCTGTCTTAAAGTGAATAAAAGGTGGTTTTGTTTTTTAGTTAAAAACTTGGGGGATGTCATGATTTTCAAATGAAAATGAAAATGTCCTTTTAAAGGGCCCTCCTGTGGGTTTAAGTATGGAAAATGAAAAATGGCTGCCACTTTTGAGAATACTAACTTTCCTTCATGATCCCCCAATCCTCTCCCAGGCTATGGGGAGAGTGTAACAACATCCAGAAGAAATGGATCCCCCTGTTGTGTCTCCACACAGCCAGGAGACGTGACTGAAGATGGATTTCCCAGTTCTTGAGGACCCGGAGATGTGCAGTAGAGTCTCTCCTCTCTTCCCAGGGGCCTCGTCAAGCAGCCATGCCCTGCTGGGGTCCAAATGTGAACCTGGTTCCTGGAGGAACAGGCCAGGCCTGTAGGCCAGGAGCATGGCTGAAGCCTTCATGCTCTGGGTATTACATTACAGAGACTGGGAGGACTATTGGCACAGCTGTGCACAGCTGACAAAAAAAAAAAAAAAAAGACAGGACTCCAGGAGACCCTGGTTTCAGATTACTGGGACACCCAGCACCAAGATGATGGCCCCAAGGGATGTCATCCCGTTGTGAGGAACAATTCAGGCCATCATACCTTAGTGACCTAAGCAATGGCTGTATGGGCTGAAGGCCCCCCCATCCCCGCCACCATCAAAGTCCAGAACTGCTGTCTGTGGTCATAAAAAAAAAAAGAAAAGCTAGCACTTTTCTTTTTTGGAACAGGGTCACCTGCATCCCAGGCTGGCCTGGAACTCTGAGCAGCTGAGGATCACTTTGAACTTCTGATCCTCTGAGCTTCACCTCCTAAGAGCTGCGCTGACCAGTGCACACCACCACCATATCCGGTTTGTGTGGTGCTAGGGACCAAACCCAGGTCCTGGTGCATGCTAGGCAGGCAGTCTCCCAACAGAGCTATCCCCTCACCTCTAGCAGCCTAGTTGAGGGCAGTGCAGAGTTTCTGGGCATCACTTTGATATTCTCTAAATCGTTCAGAAGCTGCACGAGGTAACTTCAATCCCATAGCTGAGGCAGGAAGATTGTGAGTTCAAGACTAGCCTGAGCTACACAGCAAGATCCTGTCTCAAAACACTGATGACTTAACATCTTGAACAAGGAGCCTTTCTGGCTTTCTACATTGACCCTAAGGAATTTTGTCTAAATTGCGAATCCATTGATGTTTTAGCTCACTGAATATTTGCCTTCCCCGTGTCCTCCACTGTACTAACACCTCAGGACTTACGGAGACGTGTGGCATGCCTCTCACCATGCTTTAGAAATGAGGTTGCTGACATTGCCCAAGACAGGCTGGCAGCTGTCCAAGTGGCCTAGGGAACTGGCAGTGGGGCTGATGGAACTTTCCCTAGGTGTAGATGCCTGTAGGTTCCTACCCCTGTCCCCATGCTGGTTCAGTGGCAGCTTTTACAGTCTAGGCCCTATTTTCTCCCCACTTTCAATGAGTAAGAAGTACTCATTTTTACTAATACTGAAAAAAGCTTACAGGCCACCAAAAGACACACAGCTCCAGCCTCCAGAGCCATCACTGGTCAGCCCAGCAAGAAAGGAACGGAGCAAAGTGCCTGCTCGTGAGAGTTAGTCAAATCAGTCCTACGACATCCACACTTTGAAACAATGAGGGCATCACAGTAAATGACACAGGACTGGCTGTGGGCATAGTTAGGTGATTATTTCAAGTGTTTTAAGGCCATGGGTTCAAATCTTGTCCAAAAAAAAATAGTCATGGTACTTTTTACAGATATAGGTGATGTTCTGCAACTTTTTTTTTAAAAGATTTATTTATTTTTATGTATATGAGTTTTTTGCCTGCATATGTGTCTGTGCACAACATGTGTGCAGTGTCTGTGGAGGCCAGAAGAGGGCATCAGGTTCCTTGAAACTGGAGTCACTTATGGTTACAAAGCATCATATGGGTGCTGGGAATTAAGCCCTGATTGTTGACTGAGGTTTCTGTCCTGCCTGGTTTCTGTCCTTCCACAAGGTCCCACAGCCGTTTTGCCCCAAAGAAATCACACAGAGGTCTATATTAATGATAAACTGATTGGTCCATTAGTTCAGGCTTCTTATTAACCCTTATAACTTATATTAACCCATTATTCTTATCTATGTTAGCCACATGGCTCAGTTTCTTTTTCAGCGAGGCAATCACATCCTGCTTCTTCAGTGGATGGGCCAGGACTGGGGAGGGAGTTTCCCTCTTTCCAGAATTCTCCTGTTCTCATTGACCCGCCTCTACTTCCTGTCTGGTTGTCCTGCCTATACTTCCTGCCTGGCTACTGGCCAACCAGCATTTATTTAAATCATAATTGACAGAATATAGACAATTATCCCGCACCACCTGATGCTGAAAGAGCAGCCAGTGCTCTTAACTACTAGGCAATCTCTTTGGCTGCTTCTGTCATATTTAAAGGTAACAAGGTGATTACAGCTTTTAAAAGGTCTGTCTTTATCTTCATGCGAGGATGTGTACATTCATATGCATAAAAATGCCTTCTTAGCTGTTTCTTCTGGCTTGGGGTTATTTGTAGCTATCTTTTTCTTTCTGCCTGTCTGTCTGACCTTTCTAAATTGGGGGTAACAAGTATGTATGCTGAGGCCAGTTGGACACCAAAACTATTTCTCCTTGCGGGTAGACTGGGGAGACACTCCAGCAGTAAAGTGCAAGGTGCACAAGCGCGAGGACTGAGTTCTGGCGCTCAGCACCCAGGAGTGTACACACACCTGTAACCCCAGATCACACTCTGATGAGAGGAAGTGGTGACGGTCCCCAAATCCTTTTAAGGCTATCTCTCTGACTTGCCTGGTGACAGCAAAGCCAGCCTGAGTCACTGTGTTCATAGGCCCCCTTTCCTGTGCATGGAGAAGGCTGTGGGAGGAGGTGAATGGTAGCTTCTAGAACAGTGGAGCACCTCAAATGGGGGGGGGGCCAGGGTGAAGTGGTGCCCTGCTAAGGTAAAAATATGATCGTTCCCCCACAAAAACTGAGGTTGAGGCTCACTGCGTCGACGCAGCCATGTTGGGAGGTGGAGCATAGGGAGGTGTTTGTGTTACAGAGTGGAGCCTTGGACACCTGCCTCTCTGGAGCTCTTAGCTGTGGCGGGAGGCTTTACCCTCTCTTCTTTCTCTTCTCACCGACTTACTCTGTAGGGCAGGTTGACCTCAAACTCAGAGATCCTCTTGCTTCTGCCTCCCGAGGATTAAAGGTGTGTGCCAACACAGCTGTCTTAGAATGGCTATTATTGTTTGTCAACACCTGACTGCATTTGAATTAGGTAAAACCAAAGTAGCTGGGTACACCTGTGAAGGATTGGTATTCATTAACTCATATGAACTGGGAAGAAGTTGAAAGTAACAGGAGGCCCTTCCTGGAGCCAAAGCACACGCAGTGACATGTGCTTCAGTGTCCAGTGCGCTGTGGGCCCAAACGAACCTTTCTTCCCCCAACGAGCCGGGCTGAGGTACCTGTCACAGAAGCAGGAACCAGCTGGGACAGAGGCGGACTTGTCAGCCTTGAGTGTTACACTGAGGCAAACTGTGCTGACCCTCTTTTTGTTGTTGTTTGGTTTTGTTTGTTTGCTTGTTTTCCAAGACAAGGTTTGTTTGTGTAACCATCTTGGCTGTTTTGTTCTGTGCTTTGTAGACCAGGCTGGCCTTGAACTCAAAGAGATCCTCACGCTTCTGCCTCCTGAGTGCTGGGATTAAAGGTGTGTACCACCACCGCCTGGTGATGACCCTCTCTTTAGCCATCCCACCTGAGCTTCCTTAGTTCCTGCTGCAAGAGCTATCATCAAGGATATGAGGGCAGTGTGGACGGCAAGGAAGTGGACAGATTCAGAGGTCCCACTGCTCAGGGACACACAGAAGGCGGCCTGAGGACCTCTGTTGAGTGGAGATGCCTGAGGTCCCCTGACTGGGGCAGAGCCATCAGCCTAGTCTCTAACTTAGGCACCCAGGTGTTCCACATCTAGTGGGGCAAAAGGCTTGGGGCCCACTGTTCTCACAGCACGGATTAGGAAATTGGGGAATCAGAGACTGGTTTGACATTGCCTGTCTAGGATGGGTTGGGGGTGGTCCGGGGACCTCTGGGCCTTGAAGCTGTCCTCCCTCAGAGTCAGTGGGAGGTGTGTGACAACCCACATCCCTGGCTCAGGCCAAGGGAAGGGAGTATCAGAGCTTCCTCTCTGGGGAGGCTTCTGATCATGAGCTTTTCCACTTCTCACTTCATCTCCACAGCAGGCTTGGAGGAGACATGACACTCCTTCTACTTAGTCCTGAGTTGAGTCCCTGAGAATAAAGAATTGGGACGACATCCCCACTTTATCAAAAGCTGGGACAGAAAAAGCCTGATGGCTCTTGGCAACCTCAGGGCAAATTCCAGGAGATGAACTGCTATTGAGAGAAAGGGACCCTTGCGGACACTGACAAGGCCTAGAGTCTCCCCAGGGAACAACTGTACCCTTTGCTGTCACACGGGGAGGCTTTGAAAGCCCAGTTTCTTTCTTCTTTTTTTTTTTATAAAATCATTTTCTTTTTTTTTTTTTTTTAGATTTACTTATTATGTATAGTGTTCTGTCTGTATGTATGCTTGCTGGCCAGAAGAGGGCACCAGATCTCATTACAGATGGCTGTGAGCCACCATGTGGTTGCTGGGACTTGAAATCAGGACCTCTGGAAGAGCAGTCAGTGCTCTTAACCTCTGAGCTATCTCTCCAGCCCGAAAGCCCACTTTCTGTGGCTTGAGCTGAGACAACCTGTGAGTTCTTCTTACTGCCCGGCTCATCACCGGATCTGGCTGAACCTGGACTTCCGACCTCCCCTTTGCTTGGAGTTACCCCCTCTCCCCACCCCTTACTCTGGCACAAGCCTGCAAGCCACTCCTGGAGTACTTCCTGAGTCAATGGCTTGCACACAAAATGTTAGCTCCTTCTGGGGGACCTGTGTGGCATCAGGACCTGCCCTGCATAGCTGCTCTGTAAATATTTGTTGGGCGAATGGGTGAGCAAGCTGGACAGGTGGATCCCGACAGGTTATTATGCTAATTGCAGCCCTGCCTTTTTAGCCCTTGGCCTGGGTGTAGCAGGCGGGGGCCCCTTGGGGAAACGCCAACCCCCCACCCCCCAGCTGCGGAAGGAGGACAGGTGTCTTCTGGTAGGGCTGTCTAATTGAGCAGAGTATTTAAAGGTGAGGTCATCGCCTTTATCATTTAGGATGCAGTCCCAGGGTGGGGGCAAGAGTGACCCTGTATCTGCAGTGCCCTATCATTGCAGTGACTGGAAGTGCTGCTCTGGACCGGAGTAACCTAACCTTTGACCTGGACTCCCGTCTAATTCACTCTTTCCCGTCCATTAGCTAGAGAGAGGGAGGGGGCCAGAAGGGAAGGATGGCATTTTTTATTTTTATGACATTTTTATTCTCTGTGACCTGCTGGGTCAAACCCAGTGTCTGCTCATGAATTATGCATCTGGGGGAGCCTTTCTATGTTCCTAATGGCTCTTGTTTAGTTTACCTCCTAGAAAGACTAGGGCGGGGTGGGGGAGGGGAGGATCAAGTATTTCAGTTAAAAACTTCACCTCTTGCCATTTCAATCGACACTTTGTTAATTGGGTGATTCGTTCCACAGAGCACACTGGCAGGACTTGCAAGCTTCTCCAGGTCTTAGGAAGCATCCTGCCAGGGCTGGGAAGAGATGCTTCAACTGATAAAGTCACTTGGCTGCCAAGCCCAAAGACTCGAGTCTGATCCCCAGTTGACTCCCCAAAGTTGTCTTCTGACCTCCACAAACATACACACACCCTAAGGAAATAAATGCAAATACATGATTACATAAATCATCCCTGTCCCCCAGTATTATGTTTGAGAAGACTAGGAACTCAAAGACCAGCAATAGCATGCCCACATTCACACAGCTACTAAGACCCAGCCACTAGTAAGGACCCGCTGAGAAGGGAAAGGAGAGCTGAGCGCTCCCGCTCCCGCTCCCGCTCGTGAGGTTGAAGCAAGGGAATTCCAAGTCCGAGGCCAACTTGTGTTACATAGCCAGAGCCCGTCTCAAAAAAAGAAATCAAAAGGTATGTGAATGAATGCATTTACCTCACTTGTGAACATCTTTCCTTCATTTTATTTCAAATACAGGTTCCTTTTGGCCAGGCAGCCTAAGAACTCACTCCAAAGTCCTGTGTAGCAAAACAACCACTCAAGGTCTACACTTGAGATGTTTTGAGAGTTTGACATAGTGCACCAGGAGCGGCTCCTTCTTGCCCCATACCCAAAACTCCACAGAGTTTCGCTGAAGATTCGTTCCTCATGTTAACATGGGCTCTCTTGACTGAGACCTCCGAGAGTCGCTGTACTTACCTTCTTTGTACGGCTGGGGCTTCCTCATAATGTGACAGCCGGCTTCCAAAGAACTGAGTCTGAGAAAACAAGAGCAAGGGAAGGAAAGTAAGATCAAAGGGAACATTATGGACTCCAAAGTCACTTGGTGCCCCTGCCCATATTAGTTTCTTTCTGTCGTTGTGATAAACACCATAATCAACTTAAGGTGGAAAGTGTTTATTTGGGCTTCTGGGTCCATAGGGAGAGTCCAACATGGTGGAGGAAGCATGGGAGTAGAAAGCTTAGCAATCACATCTTCTTTTCTTTTATTATTTTTTGTTTTTTATTGTTTTTATTGAGTTATATATTTTTCTCTGCTCCTCTCCCTTCCTCTCCCCTCCCCTTCTACCCTCTCCCATGATCCCCACACTCCCAATTTAGTCAGGAGATCTTGTCTTTTTCTACTTCCCATGTAGATTAGATCCATGTATGTCCCTCTTAGGGTCCTCATTGTTATCGAGGTTCTCTGGGATTGTGAATTGTAGGCTGGTTTTCTTTGCTATATGTCTAAAAGCCACTTAGGAGTGAGTACATGTGATATTTGTCTTTCTGGGTCTGGGTTACCTCACACAAAATAATGCTTTCTAGTTCCATCAATTTTCCTGCAAAATTCAAGCTGTCATTATTTTTTTCTGCTGTGTAGTACTCCATTGTGTAAATGTACCACATTTTCCTTGTCCATTCTTCAGTCGAGAGGCATTTAGGTTGTTTCCAAGTTCTGGCTATGACAAACAATGCTGCTATGAACATAGTTGAGCACATGTCCTTGTGGTATGATTGAGCATCCTTTGGGTATATACCCAAAAGTGGTATTGCTGGGTCTTGAGGAAGGTTGTTTCCTAATTTTCTGAGAATTCACCATACTCATATCCAAAGGAGCTGTATCACTTTGCACTCCAACCAACCATATAGGAGTGTTCCCTTTTCCCCACAACCTCTCCAGCATAAGTTGTCATCAGTGTTTTTGATCTTGGCCATTCTTACAGGTGTAAGATGGAATCTCAGAGTTGTTTTGATTTGCATTTCTCTGATGACTAAGGATGTTGAACATTTCCTTAAGTATCTTTCAGCCATTTTAGATTCCTCTGTTGAGAGTTCCCTGTTTAGGTCTGTACCCCATTTTTTATTGGATTATTTGTTCTTTTGATGACAAATTTCTTGAGTTATTTGTTTATTTTGGAGATCAGCCCTCTGTCTGATGTGGGGTTGGTGAAGAACTTTTCCCATTCTGTAGGCTGCCGTTTTGTCTTGTTGACCATGTCCTTTTCTTTACAGAAGTTTCTCAGTTTTAGGAGGTCCCATTTATTAATTGTTTCTCTCAGTGTTTGTACTACTGGGGTTATATTTAGGAAGTGGTCTCCTGTGCCAGTGCGTTCAAGTGTACTTCCCACTTTTTCCTCCATGAAGTTCAGTGTGGTTGGTTTTATATTGAGGTCTTTGATCCATTTGGACTTGAGTTTTGTGTGTGGTGATATATATGGCTCTATTTTCATTCTTCTACATGTTAATATCCAGTTATGCCAGCACCATTTGTTAAATATGTTTTCTTTTTTTTCCATTTTATATTTTTTGTTTCTTTGTCAAAAATCAGGTGTTTCTAGGTATGTGGATTGATACCCGGGTCTTCGATTTGGTTCCATTGGTCCTCCTGTCTGTTTTTATGCCAGTACCAGGCTATTTTCAGTACTGTAACTCTGTACTAGGGTAACTCTGAAGTCAGGAATCATGATGCCTCCAGAAGTTCTTTTATTGTACAGGATTGTTTTGGCTATCCTGGGTTTTCTTTTCCTGGGTTTTTCACTTTTCCATATGAAGTTGAGTATTATTCTTTCAAGGTCTGTGAAGAATTTTACTAGGATTTTGATGGGCATTGCATTGAATCTGTAGATTGCTTTTGGTAAGATTGCCATTTTTACTATGTTAATCCTACCTATCCAAGAGCGTGGGAGATCTTTCCATTTTCTGGTGTCTTCTTCAATTTCTTTCTTCAAAGATTTAAAGTTCTTGTCATACAGGTCTTCCACTTGTTTGGTTAGAGTTACTCCAAGATATTTTATGCTATTTGTGGCTATTGTGAAGAGTGATGTTGCTCTGATTTCTTTCTCAGCCCATTTATCATCTGTGTAAAGGAGGGCTTCTGATTTTTTTGAGTTAACCTTGTATCCTGCTACATTACTGAAGGTGTTTATGAGTTGTAGAAGTTCCTTGGTAGAATTTTGGGGGTCAATAGTTTATGTAAACTATCATATCATCAGCAAATAGTGAGAGTTTGACTTCTTTTCCGATTTGTTTCCCCTTGATCTCCTTTTGGTGTCTTATTGCTCTAGCTAGGACCTCAAGAACTATATTGAATAGGTATGGAGAGAGTGGGCAACCTTGTCTTGCTCCTGATTTCAGTGGAATCGCTGGGAGTCCTCTCCATTTAGTTGGCTGTTGGCTGCTGTATATTGCCTTTATGTTTATGTTTAGGTCTGTTCCTTGGACCCCTGCTGTCTCTAGGACCTTTATCATAAAGGAATGTTATATTTTGTCAAAAGCTTTTTCAGCATCTAATGAGATGAAGGAATCACATCTTCAACCACAACACAAATAGAGATGTACTAGAAGAGAGGTGAGGTCATAGACCCTGGAAACCAATCGTCAATGACATATTTCCTCCAACAAGGTTCCACCTCCTAAAGGTTCCACAACCTTCTCAAACAGCACCACCAGCTGGGTACAACTTGTCTTAAGGGTCAGGGTTTGGACCCAGTCAAACTTAGATGACATAATTATTTGGTATCCATCTTGCCTATTAGATTATGGTTCCCTCAAGGGTGCAGCATGTGTCTGACCTGTATGGCCAGTTCTGCTGAAGCTGAATCAAGTAGAAGTTAAGGACTTCACTTGAGTAGCCAGTGTCAAAAAGAAAGTCTGCAGTGGTTAAAACCACGCTCATTTCTTTCTCCTGTGTGAATTTCCTATTCTCTCGGAACTTCCCTGGAATTGATTTATTCATTCATTCATTCATTCATTCATTTATTCATTTACTCTTCAGTGGGACTGCTGCTTCTGTTAATTGTGGACTAGCCAGGGAAGGTGTCTTACATGGAAGAGGAGACACAGAGAGTGTTCAGGGAAACCAACAAGGTGAAAGCTGAGGCAGAGCTCACAGGCAGAGGAAAGGGCCCTGCGCAGAGACAGGCGATCACAGTTCAGTGTGGCAGGTGCATGGTTTGTGAGATGAGTAACAAAAGGTATTTGCAAGGAAGGCTTCAGGGTCAAGCAGGGCCTGCTTATAGTTAAGCCTGAATGTCACTTTAAGGAAGTCAGCCTAGCCCTAAGTGTGGTGGGAAGCTGCTTGGGCTAGCCAGAGGGCTGGCTGTGTGTGTGACCAGTTGGATGGGTGGATTGATGGCTAGAGGCTAGAGGGCCAGGTGGTATTCTAGCAAAGTCTTGACAGGCCTCTTTCTGAGACTGATAATTTTTTGAGATACTAGATGTCAAGAAAACCCCCACAGAAGAGCGTCTGTCCAGGAAGGGTTTTTTCCACCCATCTCTGGGGACTGACTTCAGTGTTTCCTTAGCAACCACATCTGCATTGAAAGGATTGGGGAGGGCTGTCACACTGTGGCTATGAGCACAGCTTTGGTGATCCTAGCTCTTGTTTTGTCAGCACGGAGCCATTTGTCATCATTTGGCTGTCAGCACCCACATCTGGGTGGGTCCTTGAGGTGCCTGTGTCCTAAACCTGGCCTGCGAGTCTGGGAAACTGTTGGAAGAAAAAGCATATTTAAGGCATCCATGGTTACCACCTCCCGAAGCCCCAAACTGTCCCACGTAGGGTGGAAACATCCTGCCAGCTCAGAGGAAGGCATATCTAAGAGATTAGAGACAGCATTCTGGGGACAATCTTTGGATGTCTAGATTCAGCTTTCCCTGAAGCCACCTGCTTCCTGGATGTAAGCCGATACTTCCTCATTTTGTCTGTCAGAAATAGCTGCACAGGACTGATAGAATGGCTCCGAACATAAAGGCTCTTGCCACTGAGCCTGAAGCTGGGAGTTCAGTGGGACCCACTTGGTGGAAACAGAGAATTGACTTCCTGCAAGTTGTCACCTCTCCACCCATGCTGGGTACACAGAGAGAAAGAGAGAGACAGAGAGAGAGAGAGAGAGAGAGAGAGAGAGAGAGAGAGAGAGAGAGAGAATAGATAAAACAGAGATAAAAGGAAGGGCTATGGAGTTCTGACACTGAGTGAGTGGTCCTAGTCATGGCAAAGCACCAAGGCATGAGGCCATAGGACAGTGTGGGGCAGTGGGCAGTGCCCTCCATCACCTATCAGACACTTCTCCAGCCAGCTCACCCATCATGTCCCTGCTGTAGGAACTCTGTCCTCTCCACTTGTCATCATTTTCCTGGATGATCCTGTTCTCTCTACACTGCTTACAAAATAATAAAACACTGTTACCAAAGATAGACACTGGCTTGAGATGCATTGCCATGCTTGTGTGTGTGTGCGTGTGCGCATGTGTGCGTGCGTGTGTGCGCACGCGTGTGTGTGCATATGTGCGTGTGTGCAAGTATGTGTTTTGGCAAAGCTCTGATTCAGAAACAGCTTTTGCTGAGTGGTTCTGGCTCAACGTTTCTCTTGATGCCAGGAGTGTCAACTGGGTCTTGTCACCTGTAGGCTGAGACTAAGATACTCACTCTCAAGATGGAGGTGGTGGGAGATTTGGGATCCTGGCCATGTGGAATCCTCTAGGGGCTGCTGAGAATTCTTACATAGCAGCCGCCTCTGTGATTTAGGAGCAGAGAGGGTGGTTGGTGCCATGTTTTTGATGAATCAACCTCCAAGGTCACACTGTGTCCTTCTTGCAGGATTCTCCTGACTAACAGACAGTCCCTATGAATGGGAGGGGTGGCACTATGTTACAAGAATAAGTGGTTGTTTCTTGACTTCTGGGCAGACATCAAGAAATGTCTATTTATACAGATAGGAAAGGCACCAACAGATCAAAAAAAAAAAAAAGAGGATTGCATTAAATCCAGTGAAGCGGTGAGTTTATGGGGTTGCTTACAGGATCATGGGTTTCTCAAAGACAGCTGCGCTGAAAAGCCACTTAGTGACTTATGGCCACTAGACCACTGAAACTGGGCAGCTACACTTCTTAAAGGGGTCCAACCTTCTGCTAACTTCCCACCTCTGATAGAAGCTCAGCGAGGGGAGGGAGAAGGGAGGACTTGGGGAGGATGCTATGAAGGCTCCCAAGCTCTGCTGATCTCTGCCTCCCTCCACTAGAGACTGTTAGTAGGCAAGGGCCCCTCAGGTGCTTACCAACTCTCTGATTCAAGACACGTGGGTCATGTCAACCCCAAGGAAACACACAACTAAGGGACACAGCAAAGGGTGGCCACTTTCCCAAGGGGAGTGCTGGTTATTAGCATCAGGTAGGCAAGTGGTTTCTTCCTAGTGTGGTAGGGAGGCCCGTGGATGCGTGGATGTGGGATGACTTTGAGGCATCTGGAAAGCACCCCTTCCTGCAGCATGTGCTTGCAGGGGCTGTTTCCAAGCTCACCGAAAGCTCCTTAAATAAACTAGTGAGCTGACTAAACTAATTTGCTGGTCTGCAGCTTCTGGCGTGCCTGGGGATTTCCTAATAAATACTGGCTTCGGTTTGGCAACTCACCAGCATCCCAGCCCTCTCAGGAGCTGAGCACAGCAAGAGCGACAGCACCCTAAGGGGTAGGAAGGTGGCCTGCAGAAGGCCTGGTTCTGCCATGTCTTTGCCTCGGCTGATAGCATGTTTTGAGGGAACCTCTTTGTTCTCTGTGCCTCAGTGTCTCTCACTGGAAAGATATTAAATAAACTTCCCTAAATGGCAAGGCTGTCGCCATGTTTGGATGAGGCCATGTGACATTTTCCGAAGGCCGGCCCATGGGATGCTGGGTCACACATGTCTGTCTACTCCAGGACAGGCTCTGTGCAACAGTGGGTGGGGTGTGCAGAGCTGTGAGAACCAAGCCAGACTTCTCTTGTTTCCTGCACTGCAGACGAGGCCAGCCTCCTGGGTATCTATCAATGCAGCTGTCCAGGGTTCCACCCTTGGACTTCCATGCTGGCATGAGCTTCTTGAGATTCCCTGTGTTACCTTAAAGCTATGCTTTGCAATTGAAGTTGGCTGGGGCAAAGGAGCCTGTGTCATGGGCTTAGAATCTCAACACGCGTGCAGCTCCCACCCACCCGCTTGGAACAAGTTCTTGGCTCCACTATTCCCTCCCCTTGGCTCCACAGGCCCTAATGGATGGCCACCCCCACCCTGGTGCTAGGCCAGTCATGGCACTCGAGACGGGATTAATTTGTGTCTGCTAAAAAAGGTCCTGTTTGTAGCCATCCTCAGCTTCCTGCAGGGACTGTGTTCTGATGAGGAGGGGCCTGCCACCAAAACCCCTTTAGGGACTCTCAGGGCTAGACAAAGTGACAGGCATCCAAAGGTGGAGTTGACAGGGCTGTGCAGGATTGGCAGGCAACTCTGACCTGGATGGTGAAGAATTTGGAACTCCTGCAGACGTTGGTCACAGTGGAGTGTCCTTGGGAAGGCACACTGTCTTCCTCATCCTACTCCGAGCTTGAGGATGGTGTTGGCCAACGACAAAGTATCCACAGAAGGCAGATTGATTGGTCTTTTGCCCCTAGCAAGGGCCCTGGGGACTGTGTCTGTCATGACTGGGTGTCCATGAAAGGTACTGATGGATTCCTGATCTCCAGCTGGGGCTCTGTGTTCTCAGTCATTCTCATTTTTCTCATGAACCACGTAGCCCATCAGCCTGCAGGGCTCGTCAGCTCCTGTAGTGGAAAAGGCAGAAGAACCACGGCTCAGAATGCAAACTTGGGAGCGGAACTGTCTGGGCTTGGGCCACTCACTGCTAGTCCTTGCAACACACTGAACCACTCTGAGGACTCACTGCTGCCTCTGTAGGCAGCGGGAAGGGATCAGTGAGGGTCTGCCAACTTGGCATGGGCAGTGTCTTGTCCCCGCTTTCCTCTTTCCCTCTCTGCCTTCCTGCCCCTCTCCTTTCCTTTTCTTCTCCTTTCACACTCCTCTCTCACCTTCCCTCCTCCCTGTTCTGTCCCCTTCCCTCTGTCGTCTTCTTCCTCCCACCCCCTCCCCCTCTGCTCTCCCTGCTTCTCTTTCTCCTTCCTTCCCTCCCTCTTCCTGGAATGAGGGTCTCACTGTGTGGCCCAGGTTAGTATAGAACCCAGGATGCTGTGACTCAGTTTCCCTGGTGCAAAAATTACAGTTGTGTACCACACCAGCCCAAGATTCCAGGGTTCCTGAAAGGTAGGGAACCTGTCAGCCTCGTGTCCAGCACTAATGACCAGAAGACTCTGGGTGCTCATGGAGATCTTGTCTTACGGTGACACTCCAGAAGGGTATTTCATGCGGAAGACCTTCACCCCTGCCCCAGTCCAATAGATGGTACATTTGGGAAGCAGTGTACAGCGCAGGCAGCAGGTACAGACAGGCAGGCAGCAGGTACCCACAGCCTTTGCTTCATTCTTTCCCTGTCTGTGTATCTTGGGACTGGGTGTCTCATCTCTGCTGGGAACGGCTCTGTGGACCCCCCACAGGCCCGGCCACAAAGCCATAACTCACTCCTCCCCCCTCGGCTCCCCCGGCCTTAATTGGGACAATCTGTCCACCTGACACCCCGCGTTCTGGTTCATTTTGTTCACAAAGCCCTCTCTTGTCACTTGACAGATTCTCAGCTGTCGCGGGCACATTTTTCAATGCGTGTTCTTCACATATTTCCCAAGCAGGTTTCCGCTCTTCTTAAACCCACCGCACTTTATAATTTCTGAGTGATCCTCCTCTCAGACCATCACTCTTCTCTATTCCTCTCTACAGCTTCCCCTTAAAAGCCACTAGGTCTTGGAAGATGCTTCAGTTCTCAGGGCCACGTTAGCAGCTGTGTGGAGGAGCAAGGTACGAATCTGCTTCTTGTTCTACCTGGACCCCAAAACCATGGCTTGGGGTAATCATCCATTTGATAAGTAATCCTGGAAGCAGAGGTGATGGGAGTGAGGGAGGGAGAAGAGAGAATCTAGCCTTTGCACTACTCCCTACTGGCTATCACACATGCAGAATGTAACCTCTGCGTGGCCCCTACAGTGGGTACTGGGGCATTCAGCCAGGGATGCCATCTCCAGGTAGATCCTGAGTCACTTCTGGTGAAGTCCATATGACCAAGTAGCCTTTGCTGACTTTGGAGAAAACCTCTGTAAGGACTTAGGTCAGGACTCCAGAACCTTCTACAGAGTTTTCCATCAGTTTCACTGAAGTCAGATGGCCACAGGGAGGTGACATTCTGTATACAGATGTCTGAAATGGCCTGGCACACAGATGTGGCTTCGTATGTTGCAGACCGCCATGACTTACTCTCCACAGTGCCTCTGGTTGTGAGGGGTCCCTACTGGTTTGGGGGCAGCCTCCAGCTGGGAGGCACTCCATGTCTGCCAGGCCCCCAGAAGGAAAGGGATGCCCAGTCCAGGCTTCTATCTCTGGCAATCAGTCCACGGAGAGGAAGGTGGCTGGCACTCGCTATGCAGAGGGACAAATCTCTCCACAATTTCCCAGGCCTGTGCTCTCATGCAGGTGGGGTACCAAAGGCATTGCTCACACCGTTTGCTTCTGCAAGTGACAAGAGGCGAACAAGGGTGACTGTTTTCCTCGAGTCTGTCGCTCTACGTCTGTTGCCCCTTTCTGGCGTGTCAGGTGGATCCCAGAAATCTCTATAAACTTTGACTGGGGGAAGTGATCTTTGTTCATCTTCCCCCTCTGCCTATGTCAGAGTCTGATGGGTGACTCCAGGACAGGCTTCCTGCAGAAAGCAAACTGGCTCTGCTTTGGTAGAGGCTCTCACAGAATCAGCGTCCTGTGACCAGTGCATTCAGGAAGCTCCGTGCAGCAGGTGTTCTCCCCGCTGCGGCGCCCTTAGGGCTGGGTGTGTCTCATCCTTTCTGGAAATTTCCTGTGGACTCAGAGCCTGGCCCTGGGAGTATGAAGTGGGCAGGAGCTGGGTCTGCTCTGATGCCTCCTCCGCCCCTTCTTCCCAGGTGACAAGGCCAGGGAGCATCATTCCTTCCAGGCTTCACCTTGGGAACAAGTTTCTTCCTGAAGACAATGTGAGCAGCAATCCCCCAGAGAGACAGCGGCCCTGAGCTGGGGCAGGGACAAGGGATCCAAGAGCAAGCAGGAAAGGAGCCAGTCCCTCTGGACTCCTGCTGTGGAGTTTGTTTGTGCTGCACCTGTGTAGGAAGGAGCCTCCTGGGCCGGCTCTCTCTCGGCCGTGCCTGAGACTGTTCTGAAGGGTACGTGTGTGGGGCTGGAGGGAGAGACTACACACCTTGGTAAGAAGGACATGATGAACAAAGCTGTCACCAGAACCATACAATCCTCTTCTAGGGGACATCTCCAAAGAACTAAAACCTCACATAAGGCTCCACTTCTGAAAGATTCTACTGTCTTCCAATAGTACTGTGGTCTGGAGGCCAGATTTCAACCACATGAGCTTTTGGGGATATTCCAAATCCAAACTATAGTGGGACATGCTGTTAGTCTGGCCCATCTGGCTCCCTCTTGGGGGTGGCTGTCTTTTTGCTTGTTTGTTTTTGTTTCTTGAGACACACTTTCTCTGTATAGCCATGGCTGTGCTGAAACCCACTCTGTAGGCCAGGCTGGCCTTGAACTCACAGAGATCTGGCTGCCTCTGCCTCCTGAGTGCTGGGATTAAAGGCGTGTGCCACCACCACCAGGCCCACCCTGTACCCTTTTGTAATGTGCTTGGATGTGCACTGGCCTCTGAGTAGCTCCCCTGAGAAAAGGCATTTTCATATGCAGTCTCTAACCATGGATGGGAAGATATTTTAAAAAATATTCAGTAATCTGTAGCTGAAAATTGACATTCCTTTCTGTTCAAGACATAGACATCAACCTCTTCCCCTGGTGGGATTACTCTGTGATCCATGCAAGTCTATCACACTTTGATTGTCACAGATATATGAAAATGGTGTTTACAGCCATTTACAGCTGTTTAAAGTCACAGCTGGTGATGGTGGCACACACCTTTAATCCCAGCCCTTCGGAGGCAGAGGCAGGCGGATCACCGTGGGTTTGAGGCCACCCTGGTCCAGAGTAGTGAGTTCCAGGACAACCAGGGATACACAGAGAAACCCTGTCTCAAAAAAAAAAAAACAAAAATAAATAAACAAATGAATGGATAAATGAATAAGCAAATAGACAAATGAATAAATAAATAAATATTAAAGTTACAACAACAGTAGCTAACTAACAGATCTTATCACTGTGCTAATAAAGAAACACTGGTTATTGTCTTGAAGATTTATTTCACATTTCAGCAGCTGGGTAGCAGTCTTGTCGGCAGTCCTAGCGTTTAGTTCTCTGCACGTAGAGCCTTGAGGCTGCGGAAGCCTTTCCTACTTCCAGTGCCAAGGGGCCACACGGCAGATCCACGATCGGAAGTTCTGCTCCATGCCTAATTTCTGACATTGGGACTTTGTCCACACTGCTAGGACCAGAGGAAATACCATCTTTAGCATCCAGTTATCCATAGGCAGAAGGACTTAATGCTATTTTCCCAGGACTATCATTGTTGACTCTCACCATCCAGACTTAGTCTCTCATAGTCTAACCACACTGGCTCGCAGAAGCTGAAGTGGCTGTTACACATGCATGTGTAGGGACTCGAAGGAGTTCTTCCACATTCTGTGCCTAGAATTCCACTCCTTTTTAGGTTATCATTTGGAAGACAAAGATGTGGGTGCACATGTGCGATGTGTGTGTGTGTGTGTGTGTGTGTGTGTGTGTGTGTGTGTGCGTGCACGTTTGCCTGCATGTGTGTGTGTGCCTGTGCCAGTGTGCAGAAGATGCACGTAGTTTGAAATGACTGGTGATATTGCTTTTCCTGATGTTCTGCAGGCCCTGGATAAGGCAGACCTTGAAGAGGTGTAGCAAGCAGAATGCACAGGGGAGATAGATGTGTTCTCTTCCAGCCACCTGAGATCCCCAAAGATCTGGATCGTCTGTCCTGGGATTAGGTGACTCAGGCAGACAGAAGGTCCTGTGTTGGTAACCAGGACGGGCTCTGAGATGGTTTGACTCCGATCTGAGTTCCTCAAGAGCCAGCACTCTGCCTGCTCCGTTGCTAGGTCCTCCCGCTTCTCACAGCAGAGCAGCTCCTGAGCAAGAACACCAGGATCAGAGGCTTGAGCTACTGGCTGTTCACACTGAACTTCCTCTCCGGTTCCCATGCTTGCTGCGCTCAGCCTCCCTCGGTCACCAGGCCTCTCTGAACCAGAGCTTCCTCTTCTGTGGCACGAGGCGCCTGACAGAACCTGCCAGGCGGTGTCCCAGCAGGACACCCACATCCCCAAGAGCCTCAGTGTGAAGGAACTAGGGTGGGGGCATGGAGCAGAAGGGACGATGCAGCCTCCCACAGTCCCCATGTCCCAGCTAGGCAGGACAGCAGCACAAAGTGGATAATAGATACAGAGGGTGTCCCTTGGTTTAGGACATCAGAGAACTGGGCTTGAGCCCTTCAGCTTCAACCTCTTCCCGCCAGTTTCTCGCCATACTTATTCATATATCCAGTCAGTGAGAAGGCAGGGGCAACGTGACTTAGGGCATGGTTCTCAGGGATCAGCTTGAGGTCAGGGCAAGTGAGAAGGGCAGAACACAGAGCTGAAATGGCAGAGGACAAACTACCCTCATGTATCCCTCAGCCAGACTGTGGAGCATTCCCCATTCCATCCTTTTGTTATTCAGGGTCTGGTATATGAGTGGGTGTAGAATGAATGAATGAATGAATGAATGAATGAATGAATGAATGGGTGAATGAATGAGTGGGGGCAAATCTTGACTTGTTAGCAGTAACACTTCATTTCCATGTTGTGAGCTTCTGGAAACAGTGGACAGGGCCAAAAACAGCCTGCAGATAGCCCTACTCAGTCTCTGAGGAAGAGTGGGGAAGAGCAGATGGGCTTGCCCAGGGCAGATGGGCTTGCCCAGGGCAGATGGGCTTGCCCAGGGTGGGGTACAGATGACATCTCAAGGCTGGAACCTGGAACTCTACAGACAGACAGACAGACAGACAGACAAGAACATAGAGATGTCTGCCCAAGGATTTGGAGACCTATGGGATGATCTCAGAAAGAACCCCAAAAGACTCCCTTGTGGGGGGTAGTTATCCTTTATTTATTTGCTTATTTATTGTGTGGGGGTTTTTCTCATCTGCATGTATATATGTGGTACACACACACACACACACACACACACACACACACATATACATGTAGTGTCCAAGAAAGTCAAAAGAGAGCATCAGATCCCCTTGGAACTAGAGTTACAGACAGGTGTGAGTGGCCATGTAGGTGCTAGGAATTGAACCCAGATCCTCCAAAAGGACAGCCAGTACTCTTGGCCAATGAGCCATCTCTCTAGCCCCTCTAAATTCCTTTTGGTCTGATACAGTCAGCTTTCTTTTTCTTCTTATTATAGCTTTGAAGTTAGAATTAGCAAGCCAGGTGATGGGGGCACACACCTTTAATCCCAGCACTTGGGAGGCAGAGACAGATAGATCTCTAGTTCAAGGCCAGCCTGGTCTACAGAATGAGTTACAGGATAGTCAGTATAACACAGAGAAACCCTGTCTCAACCCAGCCTCCCCAAAAAGCAACAAAACTTTATTATTTAAAAATAGTAGATATGACAAAGACAAAGGAGGTACAAAACTGTTGCTATATGGGTGGATGTCTTTCTGGATTTTTCCATCTCCATTTCTTTTTTTAGTTCCCTATAGTTCCCAACCAGAGCTAAAATATCTCTGCATTTTAAGCACTTTCTTTATATAGACACAGTTCAAAACAGTATGCCTGCCTGCATTGACTCACTAAATCCCTATTTGGTAGGGAGGCATGGAAAGGTTAGGTGAATTGTACAAAGTCACACAGTCAGGAAATAGGAGAATTGAACAGGAGCAAGATGACTCTAGGGCCAGGATTCTTCTACCTGCTTGTGGCTCCTAAGTGGGGTGGGGGTGGCTAGAACAATCTTAACCTAGTAGTCTGCAGCTAAAGTGTCTTTTCAGGCGCCAGCCTTTAATACCAGCACTTGGAAGACAGAGGCAGAGGAAGATCTCTATGAATGTGAAGCTAACCTGGTCTGTATAATGAAATCCAAGCCAGCCAGAGATACATAGTGAAAAGTTGGTACTAGGAATGGGGTATTGCTGTGACAGGCTTGAGCATGATGCTTATTGGCAGAATGTGGACTGTGGGACTTTGGATTAGGAAAGCAGTTGAACTCTTTAAGAAGGACTTAATGGGACATACTAATAGGAGCTGAGAGCAATGTAGATAGATTAGGACAGCCTGGCTCAAGATGCTTCGAGAAGATTAGTAAGTGGCCTAGAGACCATTCCCGTGATATTTTGGTGAGGAATGTGGTTGCTTTCTGCCCTTGTCCAAAAAATCTGCCTGAGGCTAAATTTTTGAATTAACAGTACTGGCAGAGGAGATTTCAAGACAGCCCAATATAGACTGTGTGGCTTGGTTATTAGTGATCATGTTTACACAGATCTATAATTAAAAGGAGCTAGCTAAGCAAGGAAAAGTACAAAATATAGTTTAAGGAGAAAAGGGGCACCAGGAAGAGTAATGGAGCCAAGTCTGGTCCTCACAGAGATAAAAAAGATTTTTTGGTTTTTGTTTTATTCTGTTTTTTCTAAAAAAAAAAAAAAAGAAAAGAAAAGAAAGAAAGAAAGAAAGAAAAAACCTGATCCTGAATGGAATACAGGGAGTGTTGGCCTCAGGACAAGATGTCACCCAGCTAAACTTGTGACTTGTGAAAAGGAATTAAAGAAAAGCTTAGGGCAGGGCATGCCTGGTGGCGCATGCCTTTAATCCCAACACTTAGGAGGCAGAGGCAGGTGGATCTCTGAGTTCAAAGCCATCCTGGTCCACAGAGAGAGTTCCAGGTCAACACAAGCTTAGGAAATGAAGGAAACCATTGAAAACAGAAAGCTGATGCGAATGTAGTTGAATGAGGGGGCCACGTTCCAGCCTCAGCAAGCAGAAGAACCTGACAGTTTTGGCCATGTGGTTTTGGTTCTAGAGTTAAAGATATAAGAAAGGGGTTGTGGGGCTGGAGAGATACCTCAGAGGTTAAGAGCTGCTCTTCCAAAGATTCTAAGTTCAATTCCCAGCAACCATGTGGTGGCTCACAACCATCTATAATGAGATCTAGTGCCCTCTTCTGGTATACAGACAGAATACTGTACACATAATGGATGGACAGATGGATGGATGGATGGATGGATGGATGATGGACGGATAAACAGACAGACAGACAGATAGATAAATCTTGGGGGGGGGAGAAAAAAAGACATTGTGGTCTCTCCCTCTGTGGCTAAAGAAAGGCACTGAGGCCAGGCATGTAGCAGAGCATCCCTGCATAGAGGCCCTGAGAGGCCTTGTGTGAAGCTGTGAAAGTGAAGCCTGGACTTCATTGGAGACCCCAAGATGTGGAGATGCCAGAGCCATGGAAAACCTGCTGAGGAGAGCTGCTAACTGGGAGTGGAACCTGCCCAAGACAAAAAAAAAATGTGTTGCAGTCAACAAAGCTGAAAGGAATTGGAGATCTGAAGAGGGTTTGAGATCAGACATGGAGATACAGAGCTTGGAGTTCACCCTGTTGCCTTAGGTCTTGCTTTGGTCCGGTATTTCCTCCCTATGCTCCCTTTCCTCCCGTTTGTAGTGCGTATCCTGTGTCATTATATGTTGGAAGTATGTGATCTGCTTTTGATTTTTATTTTATAGGGGATTACAGTTAAGAGATTGCTGTGAGTCTCTGAAGAGACTTTGAACTTTGAAGTTTTAAACAATTTGAGACCGTGATAGACTACAGGGACTTTTGAAGTAGGACTGAATACATTCTTTTCATTATATTATGGCTACAAGCCTATGGGGGCCAGGGAGAGGAATGTGGTGGGTTTGCATAGGAACAGCCCCCAAGGGCTCATATGTTTGAATGCTTGGTCACCAGGGAGTGTGCTACTTGACAGGGATTAGGAGGTGTGGCCTTGTTGGAGTGGGTGTGGCCTTGTTGGGGATGAACTTTGGCATTTCAAATACCCAAGCCAGACCCAGTGTCTCTCCCCTTCCTGCTGCCAATGGATTCCGATGTGGAACTCTCAGCTCCTCCATCGCGTGTCTGCCTGAGTGCCACCATGCTTCCTGCCATGCTGATAAGGGACTAATGCTCTGACACTGTAAGCAAGCCCCAGTTAAATGCTTTCCTTTATAAGAGTTGCCTTGGTCATGGTGTCTCTCCACAGAAACAGAACATTGACTAAAACAGACACTGACTAAAATAGCCAAAGAATAAAGGAGATGTCTTTTCAATATCTCCATTGAGATATGAGCATTGGGTCTTTAGTGCCCCCTTCTGACAGGGCCATGCTGATGTACAGCAGGGCTGGTGTCTTCAGAGACGCATGTGTTAGGCATACACGTGCTGAGCACTCTGTATGCCATTGGGGATTACTAGGAGAATAGGTGGAGCGTGGGACACAGCTTAGCTGACTGCCTATTGAGCATCCACGAAGTCCTGGGTTTAATCCCTAGAACCATGCGAATCCCCTACGGTGGCGGCACAAGCCACTTAGAGAGTGGAAGAGGATCAGAAGTTCAAGGTCATCCTTGGCTACACAGAGAGATCAAAGCCAGCCTAGGATAATACATGAAACTTGTCTCAAAAGACAAGGAAGATAGACTAAAATATTGCTCTGACCTCTTTCTGTTCTCTCTAGCTCAGGAGAGACACCCCGACTCGCAGCATAAGAATAACTGTTCTGTGAAGGGGATCAGAGTCTGCTGGAGATGGCAGAGGGCGTTTTCAGATCTTGACAGGTCTGTGCCCTCACCTCCCTCCAGGTCCTCCACAGTGATGCTATTACCAGATCTCTTACTCAGGCCCAGGTTAGGGCTGGGTCTGCCGTGGCCCTCCTTCCTCTGAAGCTGACTTATCACCCTGTCTCTTCCTTCAGTGTAGTCCAAGATGGCCACCTACCTCATCCTGGAAGCTCATTCAAAGGCAAGGGCTAAGGACTCCTCCTTTTTTAACTGGAGCTTTCAGTGCAGTAACCTAGGGCTCACCGCGAGTAGCCGGAAGTCACACACTACCCAAGAACGCAGCAGAGCGGAGCTTGCACAGCAAGCCTGGGCAAGCATTCTGTACTCCCTTGTGGACTTAGACTCTGGTGTGTTTTGTTCTCAAACACATTGCCTCTGGGTATGTCTTTCCTTTTTTTAAATTCACTTTCGATAAATATTAAATACAGATAAATGACTCTCGCAGGAGGAAAGCCACAGCAGGGCGTGATGAGAAGCGCTAAGAATCATCTGGAACCAGTGAGCCTCAAAGCTTTGGCTTCTGAGCCTAAGTGACTCTTGATTTTGGTTTTAAGTTAGGCTCTTATCTCTCTTAGGCTGGCCTTGAACTTCCTATGCAGCGGCTGATGAAGACCTTGAACTGCTGCCGTTCCTGCTTCCCTCCACCCCCAAGCGCTAGGATTACAGGTGTATATTACTATGTCTGCTTTATCTAGTGCTGGGGCTCAAATCCAGGGCCCTAAACATGCCAGGCAAACACTGTACCAACTGAGCTACATCCCCAGCCCCTAAGTGATTCATTTGGGAGGAAATTCGGGAAAATGGTAGCAAGTCCACAAAGGACATGTTAGGGATGGGTTAACCATGTGTGGGCAACTGCTGCTCAAATTCTGGAAGCCTGGGTCCACACTGCCCTTCAGCCATACATGGGAGGACCCATACATCGAGACACTTACTGTCATCTCCCACTGGTGGCTGCTGGGGTTTTGGAGGTGCTCTGGTAGAATTTTTGTTCTCTTATTCTCTTGACTGTCATGTTTGTACCCCAAGGAGTCTCCAGAGTACTGGAGAAAGCCCTCAGACACAGAACCATGGGCCATAGGGGTGGGGGCAGGGGTGGAAGTCCACCTATGAGGCTCTGAAATGCCAAGACTCCTTGACACACCAGCATTGACCACAGGTGATAATCATGGTAACCAAGGTATTATTTAGCTGGAACACATTTGCCACATCCAAAGGGACAATGTGGCAACTGTAAATGGAGGCTTTTTATCCCACCCAGTCCACCGTCGCTTTTAAAATAACCACTCAGAGGCTTAATATTAATTATAAACTGTTTGGCCTATTAGCTCAGGCTTATTATTAACTAGCTCTAACAACTAAATTAACCCATTTCCGCTAGTCTATATCTTACCACGAGGCTTATGGCTTGTTACCTCACATCTTGCTTCCCCGGTTGCTGCTGGTGTCTCTGACTCAGCCCTTCTTCTCCCTGTATTTCTGCTTGAATTTTCTGCCTGGCTCTGTTCTGCCTGGCTATTGGCCAAATCAGCTTCTTTATTAACAAATGGTAATAACATATTCACAGCATACAGAAAGACATCTCACATCAGGCAACTGCTGATTTTTGCCAGGCAAGAATGTAGGCCCAGTGTCCAGCTCTTTGGACCTCTCAGGAGAAGCTGGGCTTTCCTGCTTTTGTGTGGACTGCCTCCATTTGCTAATGTTGGGAATGGTTAGGTTTTTTTTCTTTTTCTTTCTTTCCTTCCTTCCTTCTTTCCTTTCTTTCTTTCTTTCTCTTTCTTTCTTTCTTTCTTTCTTTCTTTCTTTCTTTCTTTCTTTCTTTCTTTCTTTCTTCGTTTCTTTTTTGTCAACACAAACTAGAGTTATCTGGAAAGAGTAAACCTTGACTGGGGAATTGCCTACATCAGACTGACCTGTGGGCAAGCCAGCAGGGGCATTTCTTGATTAATGATTGACGCTGGAGAGCCCAGCCCACTATGGGCAGGTGGTACTGGGCTGTATAGGAAAGCAGGCTGAGCGGACTCTGAGGAAGCAAGCTAGTAAGCAGCGTTCCTGCATGGCTCCTGACTTTGCGTTCCTGCCCAGATTTCCCTCAGTAATGGATTGTGGGACATGTAAGCCAACTAATCCCTTTTCTCCCACAAGTTACTTTGGGTCATGGTGTTTTTCACAGCAACAGAAAACAAACTAGAAAATCTCTTAATTTGACCCCCCCGCCCCACCCCGGCCTTGCCATCTGAGCTAACCAAAGCATAACTGTGGGCTAGATCTGGTTTATAAACAGCCACATTCTGAAACCTGAGCTATACTAAGAAGCTGATTGATTTTGGTTTTCTTGCTAAAGGCAAGTCCAAGGAAGAATTCTGGTGAAGGGAAACTGAATGGAGGAGTTAGAAATGGACTGAATTTACGTCTTAATGAGTCAGCCCCTTCTCACCTCGGTAAGCAGAAAGAGCTACTTTCCCCTGCAGCTGTCTGTCGGCAGTGGGTGAACAGTCCAGGAGAACTCCATGCGTGATTATGGTTTGTTTTTTGGTTTTTTGTATTTTGGTTTTTTTTTTTAACTCTTTACTCTTTGGGGGCCACCACCCAGCTTCCCCAATAAATACTCAGAGGCTTATTCTTGCTTACGAATACCCATCCTTTGCTTGGCTTATTTCTAGCCAGCTTTTCTTAAGTTAGTCCTTCTACCTTTTGCCTCTGGGCTTTTACCTTTCTCTATTTCTGTATATCTTTTCTTTCCTTCTTATTCCATGTCTGTCTATGTGGCCTGGTGTCTGGTCCCCGGCATTCTCCTCTCCTTTTCTCCCTCCCCTTCTATTTATTCTCTTTACCTAGGAGTCCTGCCTCTTTCTCTCTCCTGCCTACCTACTGACCATTCAGCTCCTTATTACAGCAGATGTTTCAAGCAGACAAAGTGACACAGTTTCACAGAGTTAAACAAATGTAACATAAAAGAATGCAACACATCTTTGCATCATTGAACAAATATTCCACAGCATAAACGAATGTAACACATCTTCAACTAATATTTCACAACCCAAGAGTTCTTGAGGGACCCAGTATCATTCTACCTTGTTGCTCAGTGTGATCTCCACCCATGGGTCAAGACTGGCTTTCGAGTTCATCACCTCCATTCTAGCTCAGTTCACATCCCTTAGCGAAAACTTAGTCACGTGGTCGTATCTAGCTGAAAGAGTTGCTGGAAAAGACTCACCTTTCTCCTTCCCTGCAGCTTAATCTGACAGTCACACTTGCGTAGAGTTAGTGAAGGGCGGGTCAAATACTATAAGGCATCTCAGTGGGAGGGTCTGAAAGGAAATGATGGTCCAGCAGGTCCTACCCAAGAGAGATTTGTTTCTTGGAATGAAGAAAACTTGGCTTTGCTCATGGGTTCTCTCCAAGTTGACTTGATACTCTGGCACAAATGGTATACAAATAAACGCAATGGACCCTTACTGGGTCCAAGACACTTTCCACATCTGTTCTCAGGTACTCTCTCCCCCACATGGTATAATGAGGATTTATTAATTCTGTTTTTAGAAGAGAAAAATAACTCAGAAGTGCAGAATAGACCTTGGAAATGTTGAAGATATTATGGATTTGTGTGTGCTCAGGATGAGTGTGTGTGTGTGTGTGGTGTGTGTGTGTGCGTGTGTGCAGGTACACATATGTGTGTAGGGGTATGTACATGTGGAGGCCACAGGACAAGCTTAGGTGTTGGTACTTTGACACATTTAGCCCCTTCCCCTTTTGAGATAAGGTCAGTCAGTGATCTGGATCTCTCATCTTGGCTGGTCAACTAGCCCAAGGAATCTGCCTGTGCTGGGATTGCAGTGCCCACACCTGACATTTTATGTAACTTCTGAGGACGTGATGCTCGTACAGTTACTAGATCTCTCCTACCCCACAACCTCTGCCTCTGAGACAAGATCTCATGTGATACCCACACTAGTTTTGAATTCCTGGGCTCAAGTGATCCTCCTGCCTCATCCTGTCAGCCTCCTGAGTATCCAAAGTCACAGGGACTACAGGCGCATGCCTGGCAGTTCCAAGCTCCTAATTAGGGGGCTAGCCTGGGTCCTGGCCCATTGGAACCACCATACAGGTTTATCAGATCAGAGGAGTCAAGGGCCTGGGCTGGGACTAGGAATGGAACCTATGCGACTGCAAAGCTCACATTCCTTTCACTGCAGTCTGTACGCCCACTGCTTCCCTGGAGACAGTGACTGCAGCTCTACTGGCTTGTTGAGAGGGTAAACAAAGCATGAGGAATGAACCTCCTCTCCTAATATGAATGCCTTATCGTCGTTGTTCTTTATTCCCGGACAGCGTGTGCAGCCTCTGCCGCTGCTTGCCTGTCTGGTGGGTTTAAGGCACCAGAGCTCTCAGCTCTAATGGAAAGTCAGGACTGAGACCAGAGTTAATGGAAAGGAGGGGACTCAGTCAGTGGCGCGCGGCTCACTGCTAACCTTCCCATCGTTAACTGGATTGTTCCATTCCAGGGCGTACTGCTACCCCACAAATACCCCTGGGGTATATCCCACATCAAACAAACCTACTCTAAGAAAATTGAGACCTGTTGAAAAGATAAATGAGAGATAATTATTTAATTAACCACAAGAGACTTTGTTTTATAAAATAGTAGTCCAGTTGCTAAATAACACTGAAATTTTTGTTCTAGAGAAAAGCTGGGATGTAAAGATGTCCAGTTCCCTTTTGGTCCATTTAGGAGTGTTATCGAACAGATTAGGTGTGAGACACTGTGGAGCCATGTGCCAGGAAATGTATGGTGCCGAAATTGGGTTGGGGATTGTTAGAGGTGGATATTTTGGGGGTGCTGGGCAGACCCCTTCCCCAGCAATGAAGACTCGGAAACTGTTGGAAGAGGCCAATCTAAGCTGCCATACTTAGGCCGTGTGATCCCCCCCACATCCCTGTCCATCACTAGTCCCTGAGCTGCCCCCTCCTGCACTGAGGATTGCACCTACAGCCTTACACATGCTGGGAAAGCAGTCTACCACTGAGCTATTCTTATTTTGAGGCAAAGTCTAAGTTGACCAGGCTATCTTTGAATTCACTCTATAGCCCAGGCAGTCCTGAGCTTGTGGTCCTCCTGCCTCAGTCTCCTGAGTAACTGAGATTTACAGGCTTGTACCACCAGGCCCAGCTGAGCTTCCATCTTTAAAATGAGAAAGAAGACTCCCTTGTTAGTGTTTGGCACTTGAACTGAAAGATAATATCACGCCAGGCTGGGATGGCAGCTTCACTGTTGTACATACGCTGGAGAAAACAGAGAGGGTAGCTGCTGGTTTGCAAAAAGGCAAAGGGGAAGAGCAAATAATAAAGACCATGCCTGGCAAGCTTGATTTCCCAGTGTTGAGTTCTTGGAATGCATACGCCCAAGATCTCAGTAGCAGCTTCAAGCCTGTTTCCATGTATCCACTCCTGATATCGATGAAATCTTAGCTCAGGGTTGTCAGCTACTCTCACTGGCTGCAGTGGTCTCAGACCCTTTTGTCTTGGCCACTGAAAAAGGTAAAGGTGTTGTCCATGGGGACACATTTCCAGCCAACTCCTTGATGGGAAATGTAACTGCTTTGATGCTGGAGCAATGCTGGATTCCTGGAGCAAACTCAGGAGAGGCCGCCATCTTGCTTCCACCTGCGCTGCCCTTGGGGCATGCGTGTTTCCCTAGAGAGCAGCTGGCAGAATCACCACTGAGTAGGTTGGAGGCCAGGGTGCTGGAGAGAGATCCTCAAGATGTGATGAAGAAATTTGGCGATTGCGGGAGGGTGGAGTGAACCCTGCACGAAGCCGCCCAGGTATCCTTACCACAGAAACTTGGGCACATTTTCTTTCTTTGCAACCAAACTATGTGCAGTAAGCCAGTAGGCTTTCCTTTCAGTCCTCCTTTCCCTCTCAAGTTTCACCAGGAAGGAGAAACCCTATCTGGCTACCTGAGAGTCTTGTATACTGACACATCATATCCAGATTTATTGTGGGGACCGATGGAGATCTATAGTGGCCAGGCATTAAGCAATTAATTGTGTTTGGTTCATTCCAAGGCCATTATAAACAACCAGCTTGTGTTCCAATATGAGAGTTTCTCAGGAAACGGGTTGTCTTTCTCCCTGCCCTCTTTACCTAATCTCCTGTTCCTCTTCAGAGACGTCTGATTGGACCTCCTCTTCCTGCCAAGCATTTTCCTGTGGGTTAATACCATCCCTTGTGGGGGCTTCATGGTGCCTCTAGATGCCAGCCTTGGTGCTAAACACTCTACATACAACATGCTGTGTCACCCTCATAGTCTCCAAGTGACTGTGTGACACTCGCCATTTCACAGATAGGGAAACAGAGATGCTGGGTCATTCGCCTGACTAGACAGCCAGAGATTTGTACCACTTTGCTTTCTTAGGTCTCTGGCTTCCACATGTTTCCCCCTGGCACCTTCAGGGCCTGAAGGAGAGAAGGCCCAGGTGGCCCACCTGGCAGGAAGGCCCCTGGAACTTGGCTTTTCTCTCTCCTCCTCCTCCATGAGCACAGTCGCCAATCTGGAATGTGGCCCTTGCTAAGAAAGCCCAGGACAGAAGCCAAATGTTGACTCACCTGCCAGACTCAGCCCATCCCTGCCAAGATGCCTCAGGCCTGAGCAGGAGGCCTGGTAGGGCTGGCCCATCAAGGGGCCTGTGGCTGCTCTCGGGGAGCAGCTTCAAAGGGCCAGGCCTTCTTTCTTTATGCTTCAGGTTCCAGGAGCTAAAAAGATCCAGATGGACCCCTTCTGCTCCTGCCTCCTCCCATCCTTCAGCCTGGAAGTTTCTCAAGGAGACTGTTTCCTCTGTTCTGCTCCATGTGTGGCAGGCAGATTTCTGCGAATTCCCGATGGCTTCCTACCCTGGAGGGCAGCGCACACCCCACACCCCAGATTCCCAGGACTGTAGGTATCATGGGTTTCCTTCCACGAGAAGATGATGTTGTCTGTTACAGGGGTCCCTAAGAAAGGGAGGCGATTCCAGCGGGCCTAATCCAACCCTAGGGATGAAAGTGTGCCAGCAAGGAGGACACTTGCAAGTAGAGTCTTTTTCAGAGGTTTCTCACAGGCTTCGAGCCCAGCTAGCGATGTGAATGCGGCTTTCTGACATCCCAGCAGGGGTGAAGCATCACTGCTTTATGCTGAAGTGTGGTGCCTGCAGCAGGAACGGAAAACGAATAGACTTTGAACAGCTAGTAACAGGTTCATTCTCTCTCCAGCCTGACCCTCCCAGTCTACCCCACAGGGTCAAGACAGCAGTGGCTCTTCTTGCCTCGGGCCAGAAGATGTCAAAGTCAGCCTTGAGGCTCCTCTTCCTTGTAGGTACTTTGAGGATCCACCAGTACGTTCTTTCAATTTTCCCTTCATTAGATAGCAGAGTCCTTAACAGTTTCCCCTCCTGTTGTGGACGGAGTCTTCTTTCTCTTCTGACAGCTGTGTGGTCCTCTGTAGTAATGCTTTGGTCCTGGTAGCTCTCAGGCAGTAAGAGAGAGTCTTGTGGGCACCAGAGGAGGGTGTGTGTGCTGCTGACCTACTTAGCTTTAAACACAGACAGAGGCCAGAAGGGAGAAGAGGGGTTTGCATCGAGAGGCCCCATAGGAACCAGGGTCCAATCTAGTATGGGTCCCCTGTGGGCATGGCAGGCTCTCGAGCCTCTGCTCTGCACTGCTCTGCAGATAGAACCCAGTTGCCTCACAAAGGCATTCCCAAGACTGCTTCAGAATCAATTATGCTCAGGAGTCATGCTGTGAAATCCTTCTCGAAGAAGAGGATTTCATTTATCGTTCAAAGTTTTGAGCCAAGAGTGAGAAATGGTCGATGCTGATGACTGGGGAATTCCCAGGAGGCCTCTGAGGACTTACAGGCCACCTAAGCCTCTAGGGAGGGTAAAATGAATAGGTCTCTAGGCAGCCACAAAGCCAGGCTGACTCGCAACTTCCTTGCAGGCTTTTCTAGGGTCCCGGCTTCTTCCCTGGGGAGTAAATGAGGTAACTTTGCTGTTTGGGTCACTCAGCAAGGTACCAGATGCACCAGGAGGTCTCAGTAAATGCTGGCTATTGTGACAGATATGTTGCTGTAGTTTATTTCTCAAATGGAAGCATGCATGCTTGTGTGTGTGTGTGTGTGTGTGCACGTGCATGTGTGCACGTGTGCTCACGTACTTGCATTCATCTTCATTGTAGGAGCGGTTAGTTAACGTTTGAAGGATCACAGCCCCACACTCCAGAGGAAGTTGCCTAAGTGCTTCAATTATCTGTCTTAGTTCAGCATCCACCAGTGTGTTAATTAGCATAATGGATTTCTAAAATGGTTTTTCATTGATGGAAAAAATGGCGTTTAAGAAAGGTAGATGGTTAGAAGTGCTTCAGGGATTGCCTTGTCTGAACGCTGTGAGCAAACAAGCCAGGCCAGTTGCTGCTTCTCATCAAAAGGGAGTCCACCAGCCCTGAGTCTAGACAAGCCAATTTGATCACCCAGCTGACCAGGCTAGCTCACTATGAACAGACAGTGATGCGCCATCTACCTTCAGGGAACTTTTTGTAGACAGGGTTGTCAGAATATCTGAAAGAAAAATTGAGTGAAGGCCTGGAAAATGCAGCCTGTTGAGTATTTGCCTAGCATGCACAAGGCTGTGGGTTTGATCCCTAGCACCTCATAAGACTGACACAGCGCTGCCTTCCTATAGTCTCAGTACTAGGGAGGTAGAGGCAAGAGAATCAGAAGTTCAAGGACATCCTCATCTACGCAGAGTTCCAGACCAGCCTGGTTTATATAAGACCCTGTCTTACACAGAGTGAGTGAGCCGAGGTGGCGGAGCAACACTTGGTGTCCTGAGCATGCAGTCTTCCTGACATGTTGGAAATTGCTCTGAGAAGGGCTGTCTTTCTGTCATGCCATCAAATTAAGCAATGAGGCTGGCAGTGTGGGTGCACGCCTTTAATCCCAGCACTTGGGAGACAGAGGCAGGCAGATCTCTGTGAGTTCGAGGCCAACCTGGTCTATAGAATGAGTTCCAGGACAATCAGGGCTACACAGAGAAAACCTGTCTTGAAAAACAAACAAACAAGTAAAATAAATTAAGCAGTGAGGAGAGGAAATATATCCTTCACAGACTTTTTCCTGTTGTTAGATTGCTTGGTAAGGAAGTCTCTGGAGGGCAAGCAGGCTTAGAATGTGTGTGTGTGTGTGTGTAGGGGTGTTTGTAGGTGTAGGGGTATGTGTGTGTAGGTGTGTGTAGGGGTGTTGTATAGGTGTGTGTGTATGTGTAAGTGTGTGTAGGGGTGTGTGTATGTATAGGGTATAGATGTGTGTGTATGTGTAAGGGTGTGTGTATGTGTAGGGTATAGGTATGTGTGATTGTGTAGGTGTATATAAGGGTGTGTGTGTAAGTGTGTGTATGTATAGGGTGTAGGGGTGTGTGTATGTATAGGGTGTAGGGGTGTGTGTATGTATAGGGGTGTGTGTGTGTAGGGTATAGGTGTGTGTGTAGGTGTGTATGCAGGTGTGTGTGTAAGTGTGTGTATGTATAGGGTGTAGGTGTGTGTGTATGTGTAGGTGTGTGTGCAGGTGTGTGTGTATGTGTAGGGTATAGGTGTGTGTGTATGTATGTGTAGATGTGTGTGTATGTATAGGGGTGTGTGTGTAAGGTGTGTGTGTAGGAGTGTGTGTATGTATAGGGTGTAGGTGTGTTTAGGTGTAGGTGTGCATGTTTGCATGTGTCACAGCACTTGTAGAGAAGTCTGAGAATGACTTTCAGGAACAGGCTTTCTCCCTTCATCAGAGCTCTTGAGGCAGGGGCTCTTGTCTCCTTGCAGTGCTGTGTACTCCAGGCTAGCTGGCCTGCAAGCTTCCAGCTAATTTTCCTGTTTCTACCTCCCATTTCCCATGAGAGTCAGGGATTCCAGATGAGTGCCACTGTGTCTGGCTTCTTACAAGTGTTCATAGACTTGAACTCGAACCATCAGGCTTGTGTGGTGCGCACTTTTACATGATGAGCTATCTCTCCGTTTCCAGGTAGAGAATTTAGATTCCATTCCCTCCCAATGAGAGGAACCTAGAGCTATGGATCTTATGAGAAGTAACATGACTGAGTCTGAAGAACTGGAGTACAGAACGTAGAGAATGATTTGAATGCTGTTCCTCTTTCTTCACTACTAAGTGGCCTTGGCTGAGCTTCTTCACCTCTCTAAGCCAGTTCCATCCTTTAAAAAATGGGTCTAAGGATGTTTTCTCATGAGTTACAACTCAAGCAGACAGGCTTGAAGCCACTTAATAAAATGTCCCACCCAGAGCGAACCTTCAGTACATCCTAGTCACCCTCGCAGATTTTGTACAGAGCATCAGAGATCTGTTGTGGCAGACAACAAGGCATGCAGATTTCCTAGTGCTCACAGCCTCACTATGACCATGAGCTCGCAAGAAGATACAGAAAACCCTGGGAGGTTTGTTAAGAACACATATCCTAGCTACCAGCCCAGACCTCTTGGAGTGAGCAGGACCAGCACATACTCTGCATGTGCTCTGATCCTTGGCAAGCTAAGGATCCTGTAGGGCTCTGTACAGCCACAGACGACAATGCTTCTGTCTCTCTCAGCACCGCATTTGAGACAATGGCACCCACTTATGTGGGAGGCACTGGCCGTTCTATCCGGAGCCATCTCACTACAGCAAGGAAGCAGGGTCACCCCACATCTTGCTGATTTTACAGATAGATCTCCCACAACACCAGTAATGCCTGAGCATTGAACTGATAGACAGGCCATCACTTGATTGTTGAACGAAAAGCCATCCCTTGAGAGACTGAGCCTTCGGCAGCTAACTCCCACACCCCACGAAAGGCCCTCACGTTTGTCGCTTTCCTAATGGATGCGACAAACAGCATTCTCAGTCCATCGTGGTGGAGAAGGAAGAGCAGAGTTCACAGTGTGGGACTGTGAGGCCAGGCTCCTCATGCCACGTGGCAACCGAGAAGCAGGTACAACTAACCCTCCAATAGGTCACCACTAGTGACCTATTTTACCAGTAAGTCCCGCATCCAAAGGCTCCCCAATCTCCCAAACAACAGCACTAGCTAGGGAGCAAATATGTGGACACATGGGCCAGCAGAGGTCATTTCACATTCAGGCCAAACTGGCCCTGCACCTCAAGACAGAATCTTAGAAAAAGGACAGGTGCCGAGACTTCCTGCCTAAGGCCTTAAGTGCTGTTCTTTTTAATTTAATGATGAGTTTGAAAGTCTGAAGTTTTAAAACAATGAATGCACTCTGAGGCTGGAGACAGGGAGAAAAGTAGTTTTGGCCATCCTTGACTGTACAGCAAGTTTGAGGCCAGCCTGGGCTACATCAGACTCTGCCTCAAACTAAAAGTAAAGTGTTAATATTTTCACGTTATTAAATATTTCTGTACATGAAGAGTTCTGTACCATGTTGGACAAGAGAGTCTCCGAGATATCTGATGGCTTTATTACCAGTCAGCTGGCTGGGCCTCTTTTGCTTTGTCTGAATGGAAGTCACCCACAGGCAGAGCATGGTTTCCTCAGTGTTCCCAATTTCAGTATCCAGGCCTCGTGGACCAACAGCTCCCGCAATGGCTCCAAGCTTTCCATGACAGAGGCTGATAGCTTTAGGTGAGGTGTGCTACTCTGGGCCGTGACTGGCAGTGGTCCTGCGCTCAGTGACCGGAAACTCATGACTCACAACAGCAGCTCACACGGCAACAGGTAATGGTCGGTATGACAGCTCCCTGGAGCCCTCTGACCTTAATGGCAACTTGTATCACAGCTCCTGACCTTTGGCTCTGTATGCCCTTCTGCCCCCCCCCCCAGCACCCTCATCTTAGTTCTCAACCTTCACTATCCACTCTGTTTGTGTTACCAGGGACAAGTAGATAAACGACCACTACTCAGAAAAGCCTTTTATTGTACCTGACGATGCATCCCAAGGGGCAGCACAGGTGAATGTCTCTCCAGTGGCCACAAGAGGGAATTAAACAGCATAGCTACACAGGCGTAGACAAGGGGCCGTGCAAAGACGACCGTTAGCTCTCAGCTATTACAGCGGGACTTCCTGTTTTATCAGGACCAGTCCCAGCCTGTGTAGGCACAGCTTTCCCACCTGCTGATCGCATGCTGCGTCATTAGGAGAGTGGTCTTCCTCTCCCGGTCGTGATTGAAGACAGCTTCTGCAAGGTCCAGAGCACAAAAGGGAGACTCTGGAGTCACAGGGGAGTCAGCGGGCTCTTCTGTTCACCAAGGCTTGCTTGCCTGGAATGGAGTTTTCCTGACCTGGTGTAGGCACTGACTAGAACGAGGCCTCCTGAAGCTGGGTCATGTCTCCAGTAGCCATGGTTACAGAGTCCCTTCCAGCTGGAGTGCAGCGTTCTCCGGGTAGTTCCTTGCTCCAGGTTGCCAGGCATAAAGGAAGAGTCTGTCAAACAGCCCAGACTCAACAGCTTCATTCATTCACAGAAGAACATCAAAGGACGCTTGCAGAAAAGGGCTTAACGAAGGCCGAGCTAACATGCTCAACAACACAGAAGAGCTCAGCAGAGCATGGCGGAGCCCGGTAGCCTAGGAAGAGCTGGGTCCCTGTCTGTGTCTCAGTGGTAAAGACATGAAAGAGGAGGCTGGTGAGGAAGCTAGATAGATGGGGTGCCAGGTCTCTGAGTGCTACTCCCCGTCTCAGCAATTCCTCTTCTGGAGCTATCTGGCTATAACTGGGGTCACCTAGCCTTCTAGCAAGATGGAGCCAGGGCTTAAACATTGAAAACCACCTAATCTTAAAGTGTCATTTAAAAGCTTTTAAACCTAGTATCTTTCCTTTTAAAACAAATCTTCGTTGGAATGATACTTTATGATGTGACAGTCTAAGAGACTATTTTAAAAAGATGAATAGTGTGTGTGTGTGTGTGTGTGTGTGTGTGTTTAAGTTCCATACAGGCTTAATGAAAAACTCCCCTCTCTCACCCCAAATAGTCAAGGAGCCCAGGCAGAGGGCTCAGTCCACTAACCAAACAGTTAAGATGGCTGGTTCCAGACTTTCCTTTGCATATGTTTTGCCCCTAACTGAGCTTCCCTGTGTTTTGGGTGGGAGATGAAATGGCCAAGAGTTCTAGTCAGCCTGGGGCTGGAGGTGTTCCAGAATACATTGGTCACACACGTTAAAATAAAATTTAAAAAAAGGAGGGGTAGAGGAAAAGGATTTGGGGAAGGGGAAAGAAGAAAGGAGGGAGAGAGAAATGGAAGGAGGGGAAGAGAGGGAGGGAGAGAAGATAGGGAGAGGGAGAGAGTGGGGGAGACGGAGGAAGGAAAGGATGAAGGGAGAGAGGTGGGGAAGGGAGAGAGAAAAATGCGAATATCCTGGGGATACCTCAGCTTGGTCCCACTTATGACCTCTAGGGGGCACTCTAGAGTACCCCAATCCAATGAGCATTTTCTAAGATGGCCCTTGCCTGGTTGATAATTGTTACTGGGCATGGACCTAGGACCAATAAAGCCTTGCAAATAGGGTCAGAGCACCAGCAATATTTCCTATGAAGATTTTCTGTATGTAGCACATGCATGTATTTTATTTGGGGAATCACTATGGAGTGAATCAAGTCTCATGCATGCTAGACGAGTCTGTACTACTGACCCATGCCCCAATCCTCCTTTATTTTAAGACATGTCTCACTGTCACCTAAGCTAGCCTTGCACCTACTCTGAAGCCCAGGTTGTATTGATTTGTTGGTTTTGGGTTTGGCTGGATTTGAACTCTATGTAGCCCAGGTTGGTTTCCAACCCCTGGTGTTCTTCCTACCTCGGCCTTCCATGTAGCTGGGATTCCAAGGTACCTCTAAACTCTGCTATTTAATTTTCTATTGTTTTGAAATAATTCTTCTTCTTCTTCTTCTTCTTCTTCTTCTTCTTCTTCTTCTTCTTCTTCTTCTTCTTCTTCTTCTTCTTCCTCTTCTTCCTCCTCCTCCTCCTCCTCCTCCTCTTCCTCCTCCTCCTTCTTCTTCTTTGTCTTAATGGTTTTTGGAGACAGGGTTTCTCTTTGTTGCCCTGGCTGACCTGGAACTCACTCTGAAGACCAGGTGGGCCTTGAACTCAGAGATTCACCTGCCTTTGCCTCCTGGAATTCTTAAAGGCGTTGGCCACTATGCCTGACCAACTTTATTATTTTTATTCTGTGCAAATATGCACACATTTGGGCACAAATGTGCATGTGGAGGTCAGAAGACAGCTTGCAGTAGTCAGTTCTCTCCTTCAACGGTGTAGGGCCCAGGCATCCTAACTCAGGGCTTACTGGAAAACAGCTTTAATGGTTGACCCATCTTGCTGGCCCAAACCCAGTTATTTTAAACATGGGACCCTCTATTCCTAAATCTCTGGTACCTTGATTTATGAGGGTGTCTAACTGGAAAGCCTGCCTTTTTAGACCACAAATCCAATACTGCTTTCGCATCAGGGGCGCAGGCTCAGAATTGTCCTGGGGTTAATCAAATCACAAGGCTCATCATGTTAATGACTAGCATTGACACAGGATGAAATAATCCTAGAACCAATAAGACACACTTCAAATGAGTCCTCTGTTGAAGTCATTTTTAAGCTGTCTGCTGAGCCATTGGAGGAAAAGCCTGACCCCGGAGCTGTCCTGGAGCGGCAGCCAGCCCAGCTCCCAGCAGGAGCTCACGTACCCACGTGCTAATCCCCGGGTGCTGACGACCTGGGGGCCTGTGAGCCCTGCGTGGGCGACAGTCAGGTGTGTGTGGCCCCCAGGCGGCCTGTCTCCCTTTCCTCCTGGCTGCAGCAGGATTGCTCTGTCTAAACAGCAGGAATAAGTTCCCTTTGTCACCGCGTCGCCATGGTAATTGGACACGTGATCGTCTTTTTGGAGTTCTTGGCAAACCCTTGGCTGTTGGGTTTGGCTTTTACATTCCAGACTGTGAAGGAAACTGGAGGGAAGGAATTACTCTTCCCAAGAGCCTCGGGCTGTTTCCTAAAACAATTTGGGAGGCACATCCCACCCCGGTGGTTTGGGGAGCCCCAACCCTGGCTTTTCAGAACGCATGCAGGGGGAAATGGGACCTGCGGAGGCTTTCTGCCAGCTATGATCTGATGGGAAGACTCACGTTTGCTGAAAGTTAGGCTAACGGTGTGTGTTTTGTAAACGGTGATGCGGATGAAATGTTCTTCGAGATGCACATAGGAAAACATGGGTAGGGATGGACAGGAAGAGGCACCCACTATAAGCTGCTGCCTGGGGATTTGTGATCCTGTTCTGTTAGGTTTTGTAAATCTGAAGTTTCCCACAAGACAAAAAAAAATGTTTAAAAAAAAGTTAAAAAGGCATGGTGTCTGAGAATTAGACCTGCTTTTGTTCTTAAGGGTTATGGGAAGAGGGTTTTTTGGTTTGAATAAATGTTGTTTTAAGGTTAACAGAATTCAAGGATATGCCAGAAAGTTCTGACCTACAGACCAGAAGGTGCAGGTTTAGGTGTGGGATTGACAGGAGGGACAGTCCTGCAGCTCAGCTCCTAGGGCTTCAAACAAAAACCCTTATGTCTGCTAAGGGTAGAATTCTGAGATCTGAGCTGCATCCCAACCCAGAACTCCCGATTTGACAAGTCAGTTTGCCTGTACTACCTAGAGGAACAAGGTATAACAAGAGAAGGGAGACGTTAAAGTTTTGATGTTCTGAATTCCAACAGGAAGGAATTTGTGGTATAAAACCTGCACGTGGTGCACACCTGTGATCCCAGCACTCGGGAGGCAGAGGTAGGCCACTCAGATCCTAGGATGCATTTGAACTACATATGAGTTCAAGGCGAGCCTGGGCTACACGAGAGTCCATCTGAGAAAGACAGGGAGAGAATTTGTGAGTCTTTCTCTTTCTGTAAGTAACTGTAAGTAAGGTCCTTCATGTAAGTAAGGTCCAGCAAACTCTCCAAGCCTCAGGAAGGCTGTGACCTCTTCCATTCTGGGTTCCTAGCACCCAGAATTTGAACTCAGCCTTGGAGAATGATCAGGTAAATGCCTTAAGAAAACCAGTTTTGTTTCTACCATTCCAGGGACCTTCAAACTTGTTACAGTCTTCATAAACACTGGAGGTGTTTGCTCTTGATGGGGCAGGGTGGTTTGGCATCTGTGGCTAACAGGCTTTCAGAAGGACTCAGAGTCCTGGGCAAAGTCCTAGCTTGCTCTCTCTGCCATTCATTTCCCATGTGGCCTTAGTTTCTGATCCACAAAGTAGGGGTGAGTGCTGGCTGTGTATGCTAACCTGTGGCCGAGGGGTGAGGTGAAGCTGCAGGTACCAAATCCCCAGCGCAGCACCCAGAACAGCAGACTCACAATGTGTTGTACCCTGGGCATCCAACAGTCTCTGCCCACCTGTGGGATAAACAGGAAACGATTTATTGGTTCCCATAATGACCCCCGTCCCAGCTCTCTCACAAAACCAGTGCTATTGGTCCTTCTGGTGGAATCTGACATTTAACCAGCTGCTTTACCCTTTGGTTTCTGTAGTTCATCTCTTCTGTATTACTTGAGAATTTCATACCATGTATTTTGATCATATCTACTCTCAGTTCTTTCTCATGACCCCTTCCAGGTCCACTTGCACCTTGCACCCCACCCCCTCTCTTTATTTTAAATAACCCTCCAAGTCCAGTTTGTGCTGGCCGTGCACCCATGGGTGTGGAGAGTGGCCTGTCCTGGATTGGCAGAGTTGTCGCTTTCTATCTAGTCTCTAGAGAGACTCTGTGGGATTCCTGTGCGTGCCTTACAAAGTGCTTGTTTTCCAGGAAAACTGTGTGTGTGTGTGTGTGTGTGTGTGTATACACGTGGAATGGGGCAGGGGTAATGTATGTGCACATGTTTGCCCATGCAAGATGCTCAGAGGATGACCTCAGGTATTTTCAGAAAACCCTTCATTTTTGGTTTTGAGACAGTGTCCCTCGCTGACCTTGAACTTTAGCATGTAAGCTAGGCTAGCTAGCCATGAGACGCCAGGAGCCTGCCTCTGTCTGCCTCCCACCTCACTATTGCTGGGACTGCAGGAGTGTGCTACTACATCTGGCTTCTTACATGGGGTCAGAGGATGTAACAGGTCCTGGTGGTTTCCAGGCAAGCACTTTATTGACTGCATCATCTCCTCGGATCACTTCCCAGCATCTTTCTGGGCATCCCTGGTCCTTTCCCAGATCTTGCCCAGATATAACCTTTGTGAGAGTGAAGGCCCCCCCCCGTGTGTGTGTTTATGTGTCTGCAGGTACATGTGTGTGTATGAGTGCATGTTTGTGTGTATGCATGTATGTATGGAGCCTAGAAGCACGCTTTGGTTATCAATCCTCAGGAGCAGATTGCTGGGACCTTAGGACCTGGACCTCACCCATTAGCTATGCTAGCTGGCCAGCAACCCCCGGGATTCTTTTTTCCACACCCCACCCTACCCCTGCGGTGATAGGAAAGTCTTTCTAGGTGGGTCCTGGGGCCAGAACTCAGGTCCTCATGCTTGCAGGCCAAGTACTGTGTGGCCTGGGTCATCTATCAGGGCCAGATTTGGGTCATCTTGATCCACAACTCAAACCCTTATCTTTTTCTTCTACTTACACAGAAGCTCATTTCCTTCTGTGGGGCCTCAGCACCTGCTACCTGTCCTCTTGCTGGCCTTAGGGTTTCCAGCACCTTCTTGTCATTCAAACCTCAGCTCATGGGCTGTCTCTTCAGAGGTGATCGGCCATTGGAGAGGCAGCTACTCACTCTCAGGTTACTCTTTCTCTGTGGGGCACGCACTGGGATCTAAAAAAGCAAGGTAACAAAACAACTGGGTTTCTGGTCAGTTAAAAGGAATAGTGAATGAACCCACACCGCACGGTGATAAGGCTCACCCCTCAGATGAGTCTCTCACTGGCTCTCTCCACCAGAGAGGTAAACCGTCTCTGAGCCCTCCTTCTGCCCCTTACTGTGATCCTAGGGGAAATCATTTTAATCCTCTGTGCTTCAATCTCTAAAAACCATGAAAATTTAAAGTGTAAAACCATAAAAATTTAGAGTGTTTCATGGGGAAGTCGTGAGACCAATGACAGTGATTAGGATCTAACTTATCAAAGGATGAGTAAACCCTTGTTATTTTAGTTAATTACATTATTTTAATGCAAACTCTAATTTACTCTTTTGACTTTTTCCCCCTAGCTCTAAAAGCAGGAGAGGAGACTCACATCTGAAGGCTGCACTTGGGATTGTTTGCCAACAAAGGTATTCTGTTGTGGGGTGCAGGGGGGCTGGAGGGAAGATGTGACAGGGTCTAGACCCCAATGCATTTTTCACAAGAATCTATTGCTGCTGACATGACTTCAGGCTCACATCTTTCCAGAGGCTGTTCATTGAACAGCTCATTTGTCCCTGGGCGGAGTGAGAAGCTGAGCCAGGAGGATTACTATACGTTCGAAGCCAGTCTGGGTTGCATAGTGACTTCTAAACCAACCTAAACTACATAGTAAGACTTTATTTAATTAAAAAAAAGGGGGGGGAGGAGTCTGTTTGGTTCATCCCTGGTGAACCTGGTGAAGCCAGCTTCCTCAGTTTACCTCCTTGTGTACCATGCTGCTTGAGTATTGATTCTGGTGAGATCTTACCAAACTTTGGGTGGAGATTCCACTTCTCAGATACGATTCGTGATTTTGATATTAACGTTTTGTAACATTGGGTTCTTAATCATAACGTCATAAGGATCTTAACTGATTTGAAACTAATCATGCCCCGTAGTACAAATGAACATATCAGCTTGATTCAAATTGATCTGAGGGCTTACACAGAGCTTGGGCTAGAGAGTGCTGGGACTCCTGGGAGAATTTCCTGAAGCTCTTGACTTGAGTGACTCAATTATGCTCCTGGAAATTATCGGGTGCCTCCTTACCACTTTTAGCACAGACTGAAAAGACAGGACAGTTCAAAGGGGGACAGGGAGCCATAGGGAAAAGCAGGCAAGTGTCTCAGTCTCTGTCATTCCTCCTTCAGTGGCTTGGTCCTGAGCACAGTTTTACAAGCCCACATTTATGAGCTGTGGTTTGGAAGCACCCTAAGCTCAGGTTGAAATGGTTGGAAGTCAATTAAGCACTGACAACAGAAGGTGCTGGAAAATGCGAGACTCATTTGGGAAAGTTTGACAATGACATTTATTATATGTGTGGAGGTGTGAAACAGCTTGAAGAATTTAGTTCTCTCCTTCTCCATGTAGGACCTGGGTATTCAACTCAGATCATCAGGTATCTAGTCTAGCATCTTTGTCTACTGAATCATCTTGCCAACTCGACTTTTCTTTCCTCTTTTTTTTAACTTCAGGAGTGACCAGTACAGTTATTTTCCCATAGAGTTCATTCTCTAAGCAGATGAACTCCTGAGTGACATGCACAGTTTCGTGGGACAGGAGAGTTCCATTATCTCCTGCTCCCAGATGATGGGAATTCAGTTTTAATTGGCTCTAATTGGTACCTGGTCCCCTGAGACAGAGCGTTTATCACCTGCCTCACAAAAGCGTGACATTCCTTTTCTGCCTTTGAAAAAAATCATTCCTGAGATCAGACACACCAAATGAACTGCCAGCTGGGCTGGGAGCAGCCTCTGGGCTCCAGGAAAGATGCAATTCCCAGGACACCGGGCCTGCCGAGGGCCAGCATGCAGCAATCACATGGCATTCTCTCCAAAACCAATTCTCTCTGTTGACAGTCCTGCCCACTCCCGACTGGCTTTCCTATCTCCAGGTACATTTCTCACAAATCAGCTTTGTGTTTTATGTTTCTTTGAGACAGGGTCTTCTACAACCCAGGCTGGCTTTGAACTCCCTGTGAAGCCAAGGTTGACCTTTGAACTCCCTATGGAGCCAAGGTTGACCTTTGAACTCCCTATGGAGCCAAGGTTGATCTTTGAACTCCATATATAGCCAAGGTTGACCTTGAATTTCAATGTCCCCTGCTTTCACCTCCTGAGTGCTGGGATTACGGGCATGCACTACTTGCTTAGTTTGTGGGTATTCTTGTGTATGTGTATGGTGTATGGATGTATGTGTGCTCCTGTGTGTGCATGCATGTGTGGAGGCCAGAGGCTGATGTTTGATGTCTTTCTCTATTGCTCTCTACCTTGTTTAGCAGACAAGGTCTCTCACTGAACTTGGAGTATACTGTCCAGGCTAGACTGGATGTCCGGGGAGCCTCCTGGAACCCCTTTTCTCCCTCCCCTAGTGCTGGGGTTACAAACATGGCCCCAGAACCCACTTTTACATATGTGCTGGGATCTGAACCCAGGACCTCATACCTATATAGCAAGCACTTTGCCCACTGATCTGTCTCTCCAGCTCCCAGCATGCCTGGTTTATATAGTGCTGGGAACTGAAGATCTTAGTGCACGCCAACTTACCTTGTTTTACTCTTTTAAAACATCTTTTTAGCAGTTATTTAGTGTGTGTGTGTGGTGTGTCTGTAGGTGCATATGCCACAGCACTAATATAGAGATCAGAGGACAACTTGTGAGTTGATGCTCCTGCCTTGTGTCGGCAGGCATCATAGCAGGCTCCATTACCAGCGCTTTGTTTTGCTCTCTTCCAGAGCAGTTCAGGAAATGTCTCTGGAACTTAATCTTCGGCAGAAGTGTTCCTATTACCCCCCCCAACACACACACAGACACAAATACACGCTGTATCACTGTGCTGGTGTCTAATGAACCTCCTTGGGCTGCTGTTGCTGCTTCTGTTCCACGGTGTACCCAGCACGGAACCATTTGCTGTGTGGTTTATACCTATTCAGCATTGATTTAATTCCTTTTTTTTTCTATGGAGGCTCAGTGTGTGCCAACCTGAGGTGGCATTTGGGAAGAGTTTCTTGGATCATTACCTCCTGCGGCAAAACACAGTGCAGGATCATTCTGGGGACATGTGGGCCTCCTCTTTGAGAGCCTGGCCTGGGGATGTCCCATTGGGTTGGCTGGCCTTCCTTGCAGCTGGACTGTGGCTCTAGAGCTTCCATCCCCCAGTGCACGTCTTCTCCTACATCATAGCTGCACCACAGTCCATATTCTGACAGGACCCACCTCACCTGTCCGCTTCCCCTCTCCCTCCCAGGCAGTGCTTTTAGTACCTCTCTTATATGTGTTTTCTTGGGATCAGCTCCTTGGAGAACTCAAATCAACACAGTACCCTCAAGTAAAATGTGGTGGTATCCTAGTAAGCCCAGAACTCAGGCGACCTCAGGATCTGAGGCAGGGGGACCATACCCTAAAGGCCAGCATGAGCTATATAGCAAGATCCTGCCTCAAAACAAGAGTTCAGTCTTGTCCATCAGAGAAGACTTTGGACCCAGGACAGGAGTTCATCATTTTATCCTGATTTTAATGAATTGTGGCTTTGGCCGAGCTCTTGGTCCTTCCTGACCTCAGTTTCTTCTTCAGTGAAAGAGGATAGTATGAGCTTCCCAGGGTTTTGGTGTTGTGTAAACCTTGGAGAGTCCACCACAGAGCCAGCTCTCAGTCACCAGTGCTTGCTCTTCCTCCCTCTGAGCCTTGCTTCCCCAACTCTCTCTTCTGTAAACCCAGCAACAGGCCTAATACAAGCAGTGACTCTCCTGGGAGAATCTACAGTGAAGTGGAGGCATTCCAACAAGTGCCCAGGAACCAGAGCACAGGAGCCAACCCAACCAACATGGAAGAGCTAACACAACCGACGTGGAGGAGCCGATACAACCAATACAGTCACCTCCAGGGCACTGCCTTGGCCTTCCCAATTGTGCAGCTCAGGAATCTGTAGTTTGTGGAAGTATAGTGTCCCAGCAGAAGATGAAGTGTGTTCCATTCAAAGCTGGGCCCCAGAACACCCAAAGCTGAACATAGGGTGTTCAGACAAGACAGTGAAGAGGTACTCCATCTTGTATTTTTGCTGAGGCCATTTTAGGTTTGGCTAGAATTTGATCTCCTTGATGGAGAACCCCATGGAAAACTACCCAACTCTATTCTAGGAACCTGAAGTCAAGATGCCCCAGCGAATTTATCATGGCATCTGTTAAATTGCTTGCTTGCTCAAAACCTCACCTACCGTTGCCAAGTGAGATACCAGGATGTGGTTTTTGATTATTAAAACCCCTTGCTCTAAACACTTGGTACTACACTTGGGTCCCAAATTCCTGAGTGTCATTCTAGCCAGTTGGAATAAAGACTTTCAGTTGGCTATTAACTGCCTCTGAGTGGTCATCTCTGATGGGCTCCCCATAGTAGTAGAAGCCACTTTTATACTGGAGAGTGATTGGATAGCCTCCAGGGAGAAGCAAGGTGTTCTGGCTAGCTGACCAGTTTCTAAAAAGCCTTCACAAAGGCTTGGCGGTGTAATTCCATGGTAGAACATTTGGTTACTATGCGCAAGGCTCCAAGTTCCAGTCTAGCGCCAGGCCCAACCAATCAAGCGTCAATAGCCTTATGGATACATGAAGCCTCGTTGGAGGGTGTGGGAGGTTTTTGTCAGGTGGTAGGACTCATCTCTGCTGGGGACAGTGAAGCAGGGGTTAGACACTGTCACTGTTCAGTACTTGTTGCAGTATTGATAATGTTCCCCATAGGTCTTTATGATAAGCACCCTTTTAATGCTTCATCTTTTTCCTTTAAAGAAGTTGGGGTGTTAGAAACTGACTTGAGAGTCGGGCATGCTAGCACATACATTTAATTCTAGCACTTGGAAGGCGGAGGCAGGTGGGCCTCTGAGTTCAAGGACAGCCTGGGCTATAGAAGGAGACAGAAGAAGAAGGGGAGGAGGAGGCGGGGACAGAAGTAACAGCTATGGAGCTGATTTGTCTCTATCTAACCTGGGAGTTATTGGACTCTTCCCTGCTGTTTTGCTGCCTTGGGCAGAGGCTGGTCATACCAAGCAGCCTGGCTACTCTGAACACTCTAGGGACTCCTCAAGGAAGGAACACATCAATCACGGGGACATGGTGAGTCCGGCTCCAGCTTCAGAGAGTGCTCAGGGATGAGTTTAGTTACTTATAGGAGTATGGACAACTTAAAATCAATCACATCATGGAAGATACACTCTCTCTCCAATAACCTTTAACTGCCTTTATATCTTCAGGGTGACATGGGCCCTGGTAAGCCCCTCTCCCAGCAACTAACCATGTTCTGTCTACAGATCTTAAAGGAGGGGCAAGGCCCGGTGTACCTCTTCCCCACCAAGTTACTGCTACCTATCTGAGAATCCTCATGAAGGCGAGAGGCTCTGTAAGTACCTCCTCACCTCCATGATGCAAAGTTAATGGGCCCAATCTTATGCAGCTCTCCCTGGGTTAGCACAGCTAATGACAGTTCAAGAGGGCAACAGCCACGTCGTGGCAGAAGAACAGCAATCCTCACCAGCAGCCACAGCACATGACATTTGGGAGGCTGTAATAGATGTGAGGATACATCTGGCATTGGTAAAACCCTCCAAATCCCAGCTCTGTCGGTTACTAGCTGTGCAGCCTGGGTTTAGGCTGCAGAATCTGTGTGCCTCGGTTTACCTGTTTGTAAAGCAGGCACAGCAGCTGCTGTCCTGGTGAGGTGGGTTGGGAGGGCAAAGCGAACTGCTGCACGGCCTCACTGGGCGCATTGCAGGCTGCCTTCATCACTAAGCCAGCGGTCAGCACTGTCCTTGCTCCTGCCAGGTCAGGGAGAGAAGAGAGGAAAGAGCCTTGAGTTTTCTCTGGTGTTAGGTAAGAAAGCTGGAAGGGCTGGTGCCTGGTGGCGCTCGTTCCCAGTAGCGACAGCATGAATCATGCTTGATGCAAGGTCCCGGAGTCTGAGCCTGGCTGCATCAGCGAAATTGAGATAGGAACGAGGCCATAAAAAGAAATCAGTGCCCTCACCTAAGTACCTGATTGCAAATATTTGGCTTCAGCGGATCCTTCTGGCGTTTCCTCCAGGGAGAAACTTGGAGGTTGCTGTCTGGGATAAATCACACAGATGGAACAGCAACCCACTACCCTTTCCAGTCACTAATAAGACCCTAAAGCTAGGCCCCCTGGGGTAAGGGAAGTCAGAAGAAAGGAAGCAGTCATTTTTTTTTTTAAGTGCATGCTTCCCCTGCGGTTGAGCCAGCTGGAATGTGGTCAACAGCCGCTGTCAGGGCCTGAGATAGCTCAGCCCTCCCTCTGTGCACCACTGCATATTCCTAAGAGGTACAGAACATTGCTGCCTGGGCCTGTGAGCCCTGCTCACGGCTGGCCCTCATCTCCCCCAGGAGATCTAAAGAGAACTTAATCCATATGTTTGGATTCCCTCACTCATCAAAATGCAATTTTCCAAGAGTCATTTGATCTCCAAGATGTTATGTGAGTGTCTTTTTATATTTTATATTTTCCTTTAGAAAAGGAAAGCTGATGGTTTGCCAAAAGAAAATGAACTCCAAACCCTCGGGGTCTGAATGGGGTTCAAACATCAGGCCCCAGGGAGCAGGGCAGAGGATGTTGCTGAGCCAGGCCTTGAATGTTCTGCCCAGAAGCCAGGTGAATCCAAGCAAAGTGAAGACAATTCTTTTACCTCTCTCCCCTCCCCTCTGGTAATTGAAAACTACTCAGACAGCTCTTAGGCACTCCATACTTTGTAAGAGCTGTGAGCCTTTGCAAATGCCCCAGAGTGTTTTGGGAGGAGCATTTTCTCTTTTTTAAGACAAGGTCTCACGGACCGCAGGCTGGTTCTTAAGGTCACTGTATAGCTGAGGGTGACCTTACACTTCCGATCTTTCCTGCACATTCAACGTGCTCGGATTACATTTGCCGCCATGCCCTGTTCATACAGTGCTGGGGATTGAATTCGGGGCCTCCACCATTTGTGCATGCTAGGTAACTGCTCTAACGACTGAGCTATAGCCCTGCGCTCACTCGTGGATCCTCTCTACACAGCCACCCTTTAATTGGCGTCTTTCTCCTTGTCCTTGCTCCCTCCTCTCTCCTTCCTTCTTCCTTCACCACGCACTGAATGCTAATGATGCTGCAGCCGGTGATGTGCAGCTGGGGACACACCCAAGGGAGAAGACCACACCATTCCCACCCTGTCACATCTCCTGCTCACTTTTTTTTTACATTTTTTTTATTGATTTTTATTGAGGTCTACATTTCTCTCTGCTCCCCTCCTGCCTCTCCCCTCCCCCTTCAACCCTCCCCCAAGGTCCCCATGCTCCCAATTTACTCAGGAGATCTTGTCTTTTTCTATTTCCCATGTAGATTAGCTCTATGTAAGTCTCTCTTAGTGTCCTCATTGTTGTCTAAGTTCTCTGGGATTTGATTTGTAGGCTGGCTTTCTTTGCTTTATGTTTAAAAACTACCTATGAGTGAGTACATGTGATAATTGTCTTTCTGTTTCTGGGTTACCTCACTCAAAATAATGTTTTCTAGCTCCATCCATTTTCCTGCAAAATCAAGATGCCGTTATTTTTTCTGCTGTGTAGTACTCCATTGTGTAAATGTACCACATTTTCCTTATCCATTCTTTGGTCAAGGGGCATTTAGGTTGTTTCCAGGTTCTGGCTATGACAAACAAAGCTGCTATGAACATAGTTGAGCACATGTCCTTGTGGCACGATTGAGCATCCTTTGGATATATACCCAAACGTGGTGTTACTGGGTCTTGAGGAAGGTTGTTTCCTAATTTTCTGAGAAATCACCACACTGACATCCAAAGGGGGGTTATACCAGCTTGCATTCCCACCAGCAATGCAGAAGTGTTCCCTTTTTCCCACAACCTCTCCAGCATAAGTTGTCATAAGTGTTTTTGATCTTGGCCATTCTTACAGGTGTAAGATGGAATCAGAGTTGTTTTGATTTGCATTTCTCTGATGAATTTCCTTAAGTGTCTTTCAGCCATTTTAGATTCCTCTGTTGAGAGTTCTCTGTTTAGGTCTATACTCCATTTTTTATTGGATTATGTGATCTTTTGGTGTCCAATTTCTTGAGTTCTTTGTATATTTTGGAGATCAGACCTCTGTCTGATGTTGGGTTAGTGAAGATCTTTTCCCATTCTGTAGGCTGTTGTTTTGTCTTGTTGACCGTGTCTTTTGCTTTACAGAAGCTTCTCAGTTTTAGGAGGTCCCATTTATTAATTGTTTCTCTCAGTGTCTGTGCTGCTGGGATTATATTTAGAAAGTGGTTCCCTGTGCCAATGCATTCAAGTGTACTTCCCACTTTCTCTTCTATAAGGTTCAGTGTGGCTGGCTTTATGTTGAGGTCTTTGATCCATTTTTACTTGAGTTTTGTGCATGGTGATAGATATGGGTCTATTTTCATTCTTGTATATGTTGATATCCAGTTATGCCAGTACCACTTGTTAAATATGCTTTCTTTTTTCCATTTGATATTTTTTGCTTCTTTATCAAAGATCAGGTGTTCAAAGATGTGTGGATTGATATCCGTGTCTTCTATTCGGTTCCATTGGTCCTCCTGTCTGTTCTTATACCAATACCTCCTGCTCACTCTTGAGAGACCCTCAGGAATGAGCATTCTGGGATGTCTCTGCTGCTGGTGGCCCACACCACCATGCCAACAGAGAAGTGAGCTTCTGGGTATAGCCGAGCAGGCAGATTTGTGACCAGCAGGTATGGAGGAAGGCAAGTGAGGAGTTAGGGTCAGCAGCAGCGTGGACCACTCACAGGCACCTCTTTTCCCTAGTGAGAAAGCGGAAGCTTAAGGAAGGTGAATGTGACGGAGCTCTCAGGGAAAGGACTGGAGCCTGGGACTTGCTGAGCCCTCAACTCTACCTTCAGCCCACTGTGTACCTCCTTTTGTCCCACCAGAGTCACACCAACACGTGGCCCAGTGACAAGTCTCACTGAAGCTTTTTAGG
>PVIU01010232.1:0-71305 GCA_004026605.1 Ondatra zibethicus
AGTTATACGTGGGAAGGAGAATTGACTTCTAACTCTTAGGAACTCTTGGCAGCTAAGCCACAAATATTTATACAAACTCCTTTCTGTCTGTTGTCTGAATCAATGTCTGTCCTATCAACCATAATACTTTCCTATCCAGCCCGACTTTTTCAGGTACAAACTCCTCCTCCAAGAAGCCTGTATATAAGAACTCCTGGAAGCAATGTAGACCAAAGAGTTTACTGGTGACAGTCAGGAAAGCTTATCTCCTAGCCTGTATGCTGACCACCTGACTTCTCGCTTGATCATCCCAGGACAGAACCACTGTTGTCATACTATGAAGGTGGAGATTTTCCATGCATTTTTTTTTTACCCTTACACGTTCATCTGCCTAAATAAATCATTTAAATGTTTCCATACCTAATATTGCTAAGGTCTTCTACATGTCCTTTTATAAGCTAATATAATTATAAATTAAGAAAAATAAAGAGATAGCTCTAGTTCACTTTTTAAATTTATAAAGCTTCATGAGCCTTTGGAATTAATTTCCAAATGTAGAGCTAAGTCAGAGATATTCAAATATTGTATTACTTATCTTTCTGTTCCTGTAATAAAACACAACCCAAACCAACCTATATAATAAAAAGTTTATCTTGACTATGGTTTTCAAAGGGGAGTACTCCATGATGGTGGAGAAGGTCAAAACAGAGAGCTGAGAGATTAGAGCTTCAACTGCAAATGTGAAGCAGAGAAGTGAAGTGAAATTACAGATTCTCAGAGCTATGCTATTGATCCAGTTCTTCCAGTCTGGCTATCTATGATGAAGGTCTCATTGTTATCAAAACTGAACCATCAATTGGGACCAAGTATTCAAATACCTGGGCATATGCAGGTTATTTCTCATTCAAAGAACCACAGAAACTCTATACGTATAGCTAAATGTTAGAGTGCCTGTCTAGCATGAGCAAGGCCTGGGGTTCAAATCTCTAGCACCTAAAAAAGGTTAAGGTTAGGGTTAGACTAACAATAAAATCACAGCTAACAATAAAAATAAAGAATATGGAAGCAGATGCAGAGATCCACAGCAGAGCACTATACTGAGCTCCCAAAGTCCAGTCGAAGAGTGGGAGGAGTGACACTAGGAGTAGAGAGATCAAGCCCATGATGGGGACACTGACTGAAACAATTCACCTGAGCTAATTCAGTGAGCCCATCAGTTCCACCCTCACCCATGAGGGAACTAGCAAAGGACCAGACTTGGCCCTCTGAATGTGAGAAACAGTTGCATGGCTGGGGCAGACTGTGGGCCACTGGCAGTCAGACCAGGATTTATACCTACAGTTTGTACCGGCTTTTTGAACCCCATGCTATTTGGAGGGATACTTCTGTCAGCCTAGATATAGTGGGGAGGGCCTCGGTACTGCCTCAAAGCAATGAGTGTAGTGGCATCCCATTTGTATTTCAGTAAATCAAGTTTGCCTGGAGAACAGAGAGTTAAACAGCCCCACTGGTCAGCAGACCAGGTAATAGTAAAACACACCTTTAATCCAAGTAGCCACACTAGTGGCCATAGAGACCAGGCAGTGCATGACTTTAATCCCAACGGTGCACACCTTTAATCCCAGGCCTAGAGAGGATTATAAAAAGGGAGAAGACAGCTCTCAGACACAGTCTAATTCTGAGATTCCTGGAGGCAGTATCACTATTTCGGATTGAAGTCAATGTAAGAGCCAGTGGCTGACTGCTTTGCTTTTTGGGTCGTCAGATTGAACCCAAGTTTCAGTTTCTGAGTTTTAAATAAACAGCTTCAAATGTGGTAAACTTTGTTAACTCCCCATGGGGAGCCTTACCCTTTCTGAGGAGTGGGTGGGGGTAGGTGGGGGTGAAGGTGGAGGAGCAGGCCTAGTGGAGGGAATGGGAACTGGGATTGGTATGTTAAATGAGAAAAGATAGTTTTTTTAAAAACTAAATAAACAAATAAAAGTAGCAACACCCCCCACAGAATATGTAACTTTGAAAAAAGTGAGCTACATTGTGTTATATGGAATACATACAGTACAATAAATAATTGAACAGATAAATTAAAACAAATATAAGATATATAGGATAAGTAAACACTGACATAAATTTTATGTATAAAATCAATGAAAATTAGCTGCATGCTTAGAATAACTCCTCAATGTAATTTAAAGTAATTCATCCAGAAATGATTTCTCAGGAAAATATTGTCATCACTAATTAATATGCTGGGTAGTACCTTAGAAATGTAAAAAGCAAAACTAACAGGATTATATAAACTATTTGATTCTAAACATAATTTTACAAATGTGTTATATGAGAATAACACTTTTCACCCATACCCAAAGTATCAAATCCATAAAGATGTGAACACAGTTAATGATATAGATCAGTATTGAAAATAGATGTATACCATGTAGCTGCAACACTAAGCACACATGTACATAACTCTTTCCCACACAAGAACTGAAAAATATTCTTTTTTTTAAAAAAAAAAACAGGGGATTAATGAAAAATGCTCAAATGGGCCTTTTTTTTTTTTTTTTAGTCATTCTAGGGAATGAACCTGGAACCTCTGCATTCTGCCCTGAAATTCTGTTCCAAGCCTGTGTGTTGATCGGTTTTTTTTTTTTTTAATAAACATAGGGTTTTCAGAGTATGGGAAATGAGTTAAATTCAACAAAAAACACTTACAAAAATACTATCTGAAATAAAAAATAAACATCCCTCCAAGGAAGATGACACATTGAACAACCCACAATTATATACAGAGAGTTGTTATGTGTGGCTGAGACTTCAGAACATACCACATAATGATTATCTACTGCATGCTTCTATTCAAATAAATTTCTAAAAATAGTTTAATTAAAATTACAGAATGAATATTAAAGTTGAGCTTTATTTTCAACTGCAGTAGACATGGCTTGTCACTGAATATATTTATCATTATTGATAAGCTTAGAGTAAATGATTTTTTTTAAAAAAATTGACTTGGAAGGAGAGATTTAATAACCTGAAAGTTTCCTTTTTTCCTATCATTTAAAACTTTATTAAATCATTCTATTATAGTGTTACTTAGTATGTAAACAATGTTGATATATATGAAAAAGGTATTTTTTAAATTTCTTATTTATTCTTGAGATCATTATAGAATATATTTTCATTATATTATTTTACCTCCCTCTTCTTCTTCAAGGTTTACTTTCACCTCCCTACTTGTCCAATAACACATTGTCTCTTTCTCTTTCTCTCTAAAGGTAATCTATTTTTTTAATCAATTAAATTTAGTTGAAGTCCGGCGTGCATAGGTAAACTATTCCTGAGCATTGGCCAATAGTGCCAGGCAGTTGATATATTCCATGTCACGTCATGGAACAAGACCGATTACCTTTCTCCAAGCAGTTAATAGCTTCTTAGTTAGGGGTGAGACTTTGTGACCACTTTACCTACTCCGTGCTGGGGTTTTGTCTGTCTGTGTGAGCTCATATGAGCATCAGCCTTCTTGTTTCTAGAAAATGTGGTTTCCTTGGAGTCGTCCACTGCCTCTATCTTTTACAATCTTTCTGTCCCCACTTTCAGATACATCCCTGAGCCTTGAAAAGAGGGTGGGTATAGTAATATTTATTTGTATTTTAATAAATAAAGCATGCCTGACATTCAGAGAGTAAAACAGCCACACTGAACAGGCTTACAGACCAGGCAGTGGTGACACACACGTTTAATCTCAGTAGCCACACTAGATTTGCCATAGAAACTGGGTGGTAATGGTGCATGCCTTTAATCCCAGCCCTAGAGAAGAATAAAGATGGGAGGAGACAGCTCTCAGACAGTCTCATTCTCAGATTGCTGGAGACAGGATTGCGGTTTCAGACTTAGGTAGAGGTAAGAGCCAGTGACTGGCTGTTTTGCTTTTTTGACCTTCAGGTTGAACCCCAATTTCTGTCTCTAGGTTTTTATTAATTGCGCTACAGTCGGGAAAGACATTCCATTTAAGCATGAGCATTCCAAGGCATCCCACTGTCTGCACTTTGTCCAGTGTGTGTCTCTGTGTTAATTGACCCCTACAGGAAGAACAGGTTTTAATCTTAGCCTTCAGGATGCAGAGCCAGATGGATCTCTGTGTGTTCTATTAGTAAGTTCTAGCCCACCAATAGAAAGTCTCTATCTTATAATAAAGGAAGAAAAGTAAAATATATACAGTATTTCAATAAAGGTTATACCACATATAAGCAAGGAAAACAGTGATGCAAAACTTGGAAGCAGAGGATGATGTCTATAAAGTTGGACACCGGTGCCTCAAAGCAATTATGGAAATTCTATCTTGTTCTGCTCTTTAGACAAAGGGTTGCTACCAAGTTTTCCTTTAATTAACTTCATTTGTAGGTCAAATACAATGGGTTCTTAATTTTGTTTCACATGGTATACCTTAAGCTATTACATTAAAATCAATAATTATTTCACTAAAATAAGATAGTCTGTACTTGCAAAATATGATGGCTATGCTTTCTGCAACAACATAATGACCTCAAGTACAATGATCTGGATACAACTGTAAGTTGATTTTAGCTTCTATTACATTTTAATTGCACTGGATTCATTTCTTGGATTTCTTTTTGCTTGAAATATATACTTAAGAAACAGATTTTTTTACAAGTGGAAAATATCAGTTGGTATAAGTGTGCATATTTCTCTGCCCAGGTCACTTTCTGTCACCTGACAATCACAATTTTTTGCCATTATTTTATGATTGCAACACCAGTCCTCTTTGATTGAATCTCAGACAGGTCCAGACACATTCAAATTTTATGACTGTCTTGCCAGGGCTTTGGTTCATATTCTATGTTTAGGTTTAAATAATATAATCAAATTTATCTGCTAAAGTGTTTGTAAAACTACAGTGGGGTCTTAAAGCTTTTAAATTGTATCCAAAGTCCATTTAAAGCATTGCTGAGTGTGTAAACCTAATTTAGAAAGCCATGGGTGTGCAACTAAATCAGAGTCATTCGTTTAAATTAATTGAAAATGTTCCTGGCTTCAAATATTTACAGCATGATATTGTCTATGTATGAATGTAGAGTGAACTCATGTGTTTTAGTTGCAAGAATTTGCTTATTTTGTCTTTTCTTTCCTTTTGCTACCAATGGGGCTCTTCAATTTCACATCAAAAGCTCATAAAATTTCTTTTCTTGGTCCCATACATTGATTGCCTCTTATTTGCGAGGGTCCTATTTCTACTGGTAATGAAGCACATGACAAACAGACATGGCTTTGGTTATGTGCTATGTGAGCGTCATTATTTAACATTTCTCTTTGATCTGACACCCACACTGGCCTTCTCCCCATTTCAGTTCCATGTCATCCTCTTTCTCTGCAACTGATCCCTCCACTAATTTGGTAACTCTGGCAAAGCAAATAAAATGTCACCCTTCTTAGGAATCCTCAACATTCTTCATTGATGGACTTCACATCTCTTTCCTAGGGTTGAAAGCCCTGGTCAACCCATACAAACCAAAAGAAATGAGATTTTTATAGAATGTATCATGATACTTGGTGACTTAGCCTTGGGAGAATAGGCTAAGTGAGAGAAATGAGGCAATATGCATGGGCATGAGAGGGGAAGGGAGGGAGGAAGAGAGAGAGAGAGAGAGAGAGAGAGAGAGAGAGAGAGAGAGAGAGAGAGAGAGAGAGAGACCTACTGAAAACCAGAACACTAGTTCAGAATGCTGAGATCTAGGACATGCTTGCTTGTTGCTGAACTGTGATGGTTACCATGGTTACTATAACTGTCCATTCCCTTATATCAGCCACATGCATGGTGACAAAGCTATGCTTGGAGAGACAGCTGATAACTGTCTGATTAACTCCATGGATTGTCCAAATACAGTTGTGAACAACATAATGCTTGGTTTCAGGATATACCAATGCAATGCTGGAACCAAAAGAGGCTGGTCACATAACAACCCCAAGCTACCCTAATGACATAGAACAATGCATTGCCTACCTGTTCCTGAAGATGCCAATACAAAGGAACCTACTGGCCGTGGTGGTGTATGCCCTTATTCCAGCACTTGGGAAGCAGAGGCAGGTGGCTCTCTGTGAGTTTGAGGCCAGCCTGGTCTATATGAGCTAGTTCTAGGACAGGCTCCAAGCTACAGAAAAACCCTTTATTGAAAAACCAAAATCAAACCAAAACAATACAAAAACCCGAAAGAACAATGTAACCCACTGAACTCCCTGTTTTGTAATTAGGTCATGTGTAGACAGTGGGTTGCTAGGTAGTTTTGTTCAACCACAGTTATGATTCATAAACTTGCCATACCCTAGATTTCAGTGTTATTTTAAAGACTTTTCCTCATACTTAGAATTTCACTGTAAACCAGTTTACATGAGAAGCCAGCAGCCTAACCCATCTTATAGTTGCCATTTTTCTTCTGTGCAGCGCTAGCTCTACTGATTCTTTTAATCTTAATGTTCATTATGGACCTCAGAGCTACAGGATCCTATTTTACTCTAACTTTATAATGATGTAAGCATTATGCGCATATGCATATATTATACAGCTCTATGTATCATGTAAGTTTATCATTATACACACAGAGACAACATTAAACATCCACACACAGAGACACACCCACACACAAGCTCTAGAAGATATATGCAAAAAAGGCTCAAGAGCCCAGGTTTCCTATGTGTCATAGTACTGTAGGCTGTTCACACGGAGTGATTCCTAATGATGTACTTCTCTACCATATTCTGACACTTAATAAATGTTCAGCTATAATCATGTTCCACAATACAAGCAGCATAGCTAACTAACAATGATAAAACTCATGAACATAGCCTAAAGTTTTTACAGCCTATGAACACACATGTTTATTCTTGCAAGTTCTATTTGAAATTAACACATATGTCAAGGAGAAATCAAACCGAACTTATATTACCAATGAAACAGCAAAAAAGAAACAGTGACTTCTAAACAAGTTGCAATAAAGTCTGTATATGCCCCTTTGCTCAATGTGACATAAGTCTACAAAAATCTAGACACTGCATTACAGTTAGTCTTGGCATCAACATACACATTTTGTCACCCTCCCTTAAACCTTGGGCACTTTGCATCCCTAATTGAGGAAAAGAACTTAGGCATGGTTTTAAACTTAGTTCCATTGGCTGTGTTTGCTGCTACTCAGTCATTAGTCTACTAAGTATTCAGTTTCAGACAGGAGTTTTATTAATGTGTTCTTATTAACACCTTTGACAACTTCATAAATAACTATTATAAGGTGAAAAACTGTAGTCTTCATCCATGAGAAACGAGTAGCTGTTTGGGATGGAAAACAAATTTCATGATTTTAAAGAACAGGATTTTTGGGGGATGTATAGAAATATTAAGCCTCAAAACCTAGACATTTTTGGAAATGAACTCTTATTTATTTTTAACTGAGCAGTATTTTCTTTATGTGTCACTCTTCATTAGCCTAGACAGACATAACTCATTCTCTAAAATGTTTATTTAAAGCCCGAAGTTCTCATGTTTGTGTCTGCAGAATTAAGTCCATTTTGATTTGACACAAAGTTTAGCAGCTTGAATGTAAACTATGCAGCTACCAAACATCTCTGCCAAAGAAGTTGGATGTGTTACTATGTTTCTGACATGCAGCAGAAATATCATTATAACATTTAATGTTTGTTATTGATTTGTATCCTTTTCTAATACTACACATTCTAATAACTGCTTTTTAATACATTTTTAAATACATTTAAGGTTTAATGTTGATTTATAACCTTTCAAAGGCCACGTTCTAATAATGGCATTTTACTCATGCAACCTGCCCCTGAAACTTTAAAAAAGATTATGATAAGAAATATGCTCCCTAATGGCCAAGAGCCCTGTGTTTTCTCACAGTGATGTTCTGGGTAGAAACCAACAGCAACAAGACTGGGGTCCAATGAAACATGCCAGAGAATAAGTCATACCCCAGTATTTCTGGATTTTGTAACCAGAAATACTTTAGAAGAATGGTAGGCTCTCATTTCTCAGAAAGTACTGGACAGTCATTCCTTCATTTGTGTATCTCTTCATTCACTCTATCTCATCAGCAAATCAACAGAAGGCTCACATTCCTCAAAGGCCTTTCCATGGCTATCCCTCTTTCTTTACAGGTACTGTTTGTCAAGAGAAGAGGGATTTCTGCGCACACCAGAGTTCTTTATTCAAGTTATATAGTCTTAATGTAGAGGGACCACCTTATCCCATATATAAATAAGTGATTTATCTTATTAATACAGGGAAGAAAAATAACCTTTGCCACTTTGTGGATAAAGCAATAAACATTACAACATGCTAAAGAAGACAAAAGAGAAAACCTAGAGAGACGGCTCACTGGTTAATGGTATTTACTGTTCTTACTGAGGAGCAGGCAGTTCCCAGCAACCATATAGCTGCTTCAAACTATCTGTAACTCTACTTTCATGGCATTGAAAGCACACACACTGTATATAAAAACATACATGCAAAAAAAGTAATGGACATACAATAAAAATAAATAAACTTTACAAAGATGAAATGGGCAATGACAGTCTGGCTAGGAGGTGGAATGCATGCTCCAATGTTATTAGGCTCCTGTCTGCTTACAATGTATATCTCAGGTTTCATATTGTTCTACCTTCTTTCAAGTGTTTTCTGTTTGCTATTGATGTGAGTCCCCTTGGTAGCTTTGGTAATAGACTAGAACTCAAGTTCTGTTTCTGACTAGCAAATCTTGATATCAAGAATGGATTGAGGGCTTGAAAGTTAAACTTTGTCTATTATTCATTGTAGTAAGAGGAGTGGACCGTGTTCCGCCACCCCAGGCCGCGTTCCCGGTGCCCAGCTAGCTTAACTCCCGAAATAATTACACAGAAACTGTATTCATTTAAAAACTGCCTGGCCTATTAGTTCTAGCCTCTTATTGGCTAACTCTCACACCTTGATTCAACCCATTTCTAATAATCTGTATGTCACCACGAGGTCGTGCCTTACCAGGAAAGATTTAGTGTGTCTGACTTGGCAGCTTCATGGCAGCTCTCTGTCTCTCCTCTTCCTCCCAGCATTTTGTTCTCTTTTCCTCTCCTAAGTCCTGCCCTATCAAAAGGCCAAGGCAGTCTCTTTATTTAACCAATGAAAGCAACACAAATAGAGAAGGACCTCCTACACCAAATCAAAATTTGAAGACAGTGACCTAGGTTTCTAAAAGTTTAATCCATTTATGTTTTTCTATAGTCTATGTAAAGATTTTTAAAGGATTATAGGCGATAGCCAGTGTCAAAGAGACATCATGGAATGATATGCAATGTCATGGAAGGAATGGGATATGGCATATTCTTTCATTTTCCTTTTTTCTTTTTTAAGAAAATGAGTTGTTTGAAAATGTTATGCAATATGTTTGATTAGATACATTCCCTTTAATAACCAAGCCAACTCTTCCTGTACTCTCCCAACTTTTCCCTCAACTTCTTGTCCCCTAGATTATCCCACTAAGTCTACTTAGTGATTTCATAGAGTACATGGGTGTAGAGCCATTTACTGGAGTGTTGGCCATCTAGCAGAGGACACATCCCTGAAAGAAAACCTGACTATCTTTCCCTAGCAGCCATCAATTACAAATATTTCCTAAGCTAGGGATGGGACTTTGTGAGCCCTGTCAATTAAAATGGACAATTGTTTTTTGATTGACGTAGTAAATTTTAAGGCACAAAATTGGAGACAAGGATTCTCAGTAAGAAAATATATGTCAGAAATGGGAGAATTGAATGACCATAGTATACACTTTCTCTAAGAAGGACATTCATCACAAAAACTGCCTTGATGTTTGGAAAAGAGAACTCCCTCACCACCCCATCCTCCCTCCCAATACTGTAGCTTCCTCTAGGTGTTGCTTTCCTTTCCAGGGAGCCCCACTCAGTCCTTTAGTGTAGCCTCCCTTGCTGACGTCTGTCATTTGGACTGTCTTCTCTAGACACTGGTTCTGCTCCCTTAATGGGAGGCATTGTTGTTGCAGATCTGTTAACATCAAATATAGCTGAAGTCAGATAGTTAATAACCCTCACAGGTGTACAAATATGAGGGATCCTCTGCCTCATGTTGTTTCCTCAGCTCCGTTAATTTCCCATAGGATTCACTAGGCATAACATTCAAATGGGTTTACAATGGCCTCAGAAAATGAATTGGTGTAATTGTCACCCACAAAAATAGGATTAATTCCTTATCGTGGCATTCAGACCCCATCAAAGAACACTCCCTTCACTTCCATGTGTCAGCTGCAACTCCTCCATCAACCTAATGGCAGAATCTGCAAGAAAGTAGGAAAGTGTATTTGTTGCTTTACCACTGTTGTAACAAAATGCTGCCCCCAAAATCAACTTACAGGAGGGTTTTGTTTTGTTTTGTTTTGTTTTTTTTCTCACACTTCAAGGGTACTCTTCTTCAAGGTGGAGAAGGGATGGTGGGTGGAACTTGAGGCTACTGGTCCCTCTGGGTTCAGGAAGCAAAGATAAATGTTCAGCTTGCTTTCACCCTTCCATTCTGTTGAAGACTCCAGACCATAGGCTTGTGAGGCCCATGCTAAAGATAAGTCCTCTCACCTCAGTTAAGTTAATGTATAAACAACTTCACAGAGATTCCCAATAGTTTGTGTGTCGCGTGACTCTATACTCTGTCAAATCGACTATATTAATCATCATGAGGAGACTTAACAGACAAAGAAGGTAACACCTGGAAGGTCCAGGGACAATGAGGAGGTCAGTAACAGAAGAGAACAAAATACAATGATGCATATATGAGTGCACAATGATAAAAACCCACTGCAACATCTATTATAAGCAAGCATAAGGTTTAGAAAGGAAAAATATTGTTGTGAAAGTTTCTGCAAAGATTTGACACTTGGAAGATACAATCTTTGCCAAGTCATGCAATCTAACTTGGGTAATGGACACCATGTTGTCTTAAACATTATGACATTGTAAGAGGCAATAGAAAGTTGCATGGGCTAAGCCTGTAGAAGCTGGGGCCAAGTTCTTATCCTATAAAAATGTCTTTGAGCTTGGGCTAAAATGAATCACTTTTCGGGACCTCAATTTCTTCCTCTATCAATTCAGCATGATAACACAGGCAATAATGTCCCTACTAAATAAGATGTGCTGTCATATAGTGCATATTCTGCAAAGAAATAGGATCTTTGAGCTGACACAATTAGTTCATCTATCATAAGGTTAAGAAAGTGAGACTATCAATCAAGGAAGAAAAGCTGCCCCAAGTTTACTTTTAACAATATATGAATTGATTCTAAAGACAGAAGTAAAAGAGAATCAGAAACTTTGTGAGTGTAGATAGAAGATGCAATGTAAAGACAAGAAAAGTACTAATTACTGTGATGCAGTAAGTCCCAGAACCTAGAACATACGTGAACACTTTAGCATCCTCAGGACCGATTTTTACCCTGTTCTAGTTCCTGTGAAGTTCATTTGAATAATTTGCTTTTGGAGTCCTGTAATCTTATGAAACATGATTTTCTATTTTCAAAGAAAACACTTCTATTATATTCATATTTTATTTTCCAATGAGTTCTTTGTTAACAACAAATATTTGGACAAAAATGCTAGCTTTTTAGACCAACTTGCCGCTGGGAAGAGATGAGTGATGGAAGTGTTTGCAGATGAGGTGGCTTTATGTGCAGATCAGGATTGGAGGATGTATCTGCTTATTTGGGATCAATGCTATGGTGTTGGAGAGTGGGCCGGCATGCATTTTCATTGTATGAGGAGCAGCACATACAAAAGCCCTAACTGTAGGCAGAGGATGCATATTCCAAGATGAGAGACAGGATAGGGAGATACACTTAAGAAGAGTGGTTGAGAAGACTAGAGATATAGAGTTATCTAAACCATGTAGAGGTTCACGTGTCAAATAAAGAAAAAAATATAGTTGTTCCTGCAATTATAAGATATTTCCCCCTATGATATTTGATCTTGCAAAAGATCAAAACTAATAGCTTCGTAACTTTATATGAACAGAAGCATTAGTGGATATTTCTACAAGTCTAAGTAGGGGAAGATAAAAGGGTGCTCTATTTTTATGTAAAAAGAATTATGCTTTTATTTATTCTCATAATGCAGATAAAAATGAAACTATAATGAAATTTTTAAATTAAAAACACTCTTTTGGGGGCTTAGGATATATCACACTGCAGATTCTCACCTAGCAGGTGCTGACATAGATTCCCAGAACCACTAAAGAAAACAAAAGCAAATATGTATCAAAATGAACGCTATAATTTTTTTCTCTGAGGATTTAACATCAAGTAAATAACTGTTTCCATTTCCAATATAAAGAACGAAGTCCTGTCTTGCAGGAAAATAGATGCAACTGGAGTTAATCATACTAAGTGAGATAAACCAGTTTCAGGAAAACACATCCTTTATATTGTCTGTCTAGTATGGGTCTAAATGATTAGATACACATTATCATAACTGTACTGACCACAGGGAAATAGAGGTGAAGGTTTGTAGAGAACAAAAGAGAAAATTGTCACCAGGGTAAAAGCAGAGGGTAGTGGAGCATTGTGGGTGAACCTCCTTAATTAGCAGCATAAATCTGGATGAAAGTAGCCTTATGTGTACATATAAAAGAAAAGACTTTCCAGATAAACTATGGACAGCTCATTTCAACATAACAGAGTACAAAGTTTAATGGGTTGAAGACATACCCCATTCCTTCTGTATCTTGATTTTTGTTGAAGAGATGCATGGTTTTAGTAAATAGAGAGATGGTTTAGTGGGTAGAGTAGTTTCCACACACACATGCAGACCTGAGTTTAGCACCCACTTATGATGCCAGGTAAAGCTTCAAAATGCCATACTTTGAATTTGATATTTTCCTGCACTGTGGGCAAACAGAACTGGTTCTATGAACAGTAAGTTAAAGAAGGCAGAGGGACGCAAATGTCCACCCCTTTACAAACAAACTATTGGCTACTGACAGATTTTTGGAGATAGAGAAACACTGTCTTTAGTTGTGTCTCTATTTTTGAGCTCTCTAGGCTTCAAACGATAGGTCCAAACCAAGGATTACAGAGATAACCATATTTAATCTTGGTGGATCACAAAACAAGTAGATATGAACATGAGAGAGAGAGAGAGAGAGAGAGAGAGAGAGAGAGAGAGAGAGAGAGAGAGTTTGGGAAGGAAAGAAAGGTAAACCAGATGGCACAGTATGGTGTTAATTTTTACAATATTCAAGGTCTATAAAAGCCAAATTATAAGTATAAATGAACATATTAATAAATCAATAAGAACCTTTATGTGTCTAATACATTCATGTCTATGCCCTAGTTATTGTAAACATGAAGGAAAATGACAGTGAGCCAGTTTTGGTCAGTGATCTAGAAGCATGATGGGGCCTCCTGATAAAGAATCCATCATCCTTATGGGCAGAGCAAAAGAGAATGCACCCATCTCCTCTGGATAACTGGATCATCGAGTGACTTCTACACTCAGAAAATGAACTAGCACATTAATGTTTCCACAGCAGTAAGGCTCCTACAGAGTCTTGCTGAACAGACTCTAGAAATGGGATCCACGAGCGCACAATCACCTCTGTCTAGACAATTTTGCTGTAGAAGATAAAGAAACTCAAACACAAAAAGTATAGTCTCTTCACTCCAGCTTTCTTCGCATTATCTGAAGTTCATGGCCTGTTCAAGGCTATAGGCTGAATATATGCTGATTCAGATTGATACCAGGGAGCCAAAAGCCTTTACTCTGGGGCTCAAAAGCACTGGAAAAACTTGGAAGAAAAGAAAAAAAATGTGTGGAGCTGAGAGAAAGAGGCATGAGTAACAAAGAATTAGTAAGGAAGTAAATAACCTTGATTTCTCGCATTGCTATATCAGCACTCAGGCTCCTAGGAGATGGTTTATGGAAATGTTTATTGAGCACAAATGTTATCTTTCTGTTTCTTCACAACCTGAGTGCATGCTATGTAAAATCATCAAATTGTGATTGCAGAAGCAGTTTTAACAGATGCATATCCGTGTGAATAAATCATTACAAAAATATTAGATCATTTAAAATAATTCTTCTGTATTTAAACACCTTTTTCATTTATTGATTGGTTTTTAAAAAAATACTCTCCGAGAAAATTATTCTGAAATAATTCAAGCTAGTAGCATCTCTAGTTTTCAGTTGCATTCCAGGCAATTGAAATTAACCAATTTTATGTTTAAATCAAATATATTTCATTTTTAAAAAAATAAAAAAGATAGAGTTAAAAAGCAAACTTTCAGATTAGAAAGGAGATGACAAAATAGTTTTACCTTGCTACCACGATGTACTGCTTCCTTGTTTGCAAACATCCAGCCCATAGAGCTTCACGGGATTCCCAGGTTCATCTTCTTCTCATGCTTCCTAAGTCCTATGAATCTCACCCATCTCTCTCCAACTGCCTTCTATGTCTGCAAGGTTCCTGACTAGGCCTAGCCCAAATGTGTGTTGCCTTTTAAGTAATCTTAAGGATCTCTGCCACTACGAAGGAATGGGGACATAAAAGTGTCTCTAGAGTATCCTGATGCTCAGACAAAAATGAGTGCCCCAGGTCAAAATGGGACAGAGCAGGCCCTTCCTGTACCTCTAGAATCCCTTCATCCCTCATGGAATATCACAATCCTTACCCCATTTTCTCAATGCTGACAATAGGTTTCTAATCAGTTCTACTGACTCAAATATTTGTCTTCTCAAGTAACCCTGTTAGACATACTTAGTAATAATGTTTTTACCACCTATCCTTTAGCCCAACCAAAAAAAAATCTTTATTTTTAGAGAATTCCTGAAAAAAATGATGTGCTAATTCCTTAATACCACAAAATACCATACTATGAAAAACTAAATTTTATTCTTCTAAAAGCATAATCTTCATTTTTTTATTTTTTATTGCTTTATAAACAATACCATTCAAAATTTCCAACTCTTCCCCTCCTCCCACTCCCCCACTCACCCTCCCCCTGCCCACTCCAATCCTAAGAGAGGGCAGAGTACCCTGCCCTATGGGAAGTCCAAGACCCTCCCCCTGCCATCCAGGCCTAGGAAGGTGTGCATCCAAATAGACTAGGGTCCCAAAAAGCCAAACATGCAGTAGAGACAAATCCCAGTGCCATTATCGATGGCTTCTCAGTCAGCCCCAATTGTCAGCCACATTCAGAGAGTCCGGTTTGACCACATGCTCTGTCAGTCCCAGGCCAGCAAGCTTTGGTGAGCTCCCATTAGATCAGGCACACTGTCTCATGAATTTGCAGTGGCTAATTCACCATTGTTGGAATTATAAAACAAGTGCCATTCAGATAAAAATGTATTTCAATTGTAAATTACTTTCCCCCATAAAAAGCAGTGGTTACACTCATTGAGAAGGTGGTTACATTCATTCCAGCATGTCTAAGCATGGCATGGTAGAATGAAATGAAAGTCCAGTACACTTGATGTCAAAGTATTAAAGACACTTTTGTAGAAATAATGAAAGAACACAATTAGAACTTTATGATACTTAAAGGTAATCAATGATTCTATAAATGTATTTGTTCTCTCAAAAATTTAATGACACAAATGAATTTCAAATGTCTAATATTTTTTATAATATTTTACAAATTTTATAAATTTTTTATAATATTTTTTATAATATTTATAAGCTTTTTATAATAACTTACTTTTATAAATGCAACCACCTTGTGCATATATCCTTTTTTTAAACCAAAGTAGCTTTTCTAATTTGAAACAGCAACAAAAAAATATAGTCATTCAATATTCCCTTCATCTTCAAATCTACATCCAACACATTGTAGCTTTTGTTATATCTTCAAATGTACCCTTGCCTGTTAAATTGTTCTCCATCTCTCTTCATGATGCATCGATGAAAGATATCATCACTTATAATCTACACTATTTAAAGTGATAATATTTCTATTGAATTCAATATTCCCAATTCAACTGATGCTCTGTCCAGTAGCCAGCGAGAATTTAAATGAGATTTATCTATCCATTGCTACAGCCCTCCAGTGGCTTCCAAATAAAATTCAAATCACCTTCTGACTCTTACACAGTTCCATATGTGATAAAAAACCAGATAGTAAGATTTTATATGTTGCTCATAAAAAAGATAAATCCTATTAAATGGGTTACTTCTTAACACAACCTAAAGATTCCATTCTTAGGGTGAACAACAGAGAAAGACTTGTGTTTTTTTCCAGATTATATAAACCTGTAATAAAGGAATATAACTAGGACCAGGGAGTCAGATATGATCATGACTGCCTTGGATTTTACTGATGGTAGATAGTTTCCCCACCTTTAAAAGGTATGAGTTTTGTCTGTTTGTAGACTACTGCATTCATATTTCTGTATATATATATATACACATGCACACACATATAAGATTTCTAAATATAACCTCTTCAGTTTCCTCCTCAGCCTGCATATTACTTGTATGTATATTCTCAGGGTGGATCATTTGATACTGGATAACTAAGTGGTGTCCTCTTGCCTGTGGAAGACTCTTTCCCTTACTCTCAGTGTTCCTTAGTTATTTATCGTCCTACGTGTAGGGGAGAGGCCTTTGCCTTTTCTGCTTTGGAGTGTTCATTGGTATCCACCTTGTTCAACTCAGTTTTGGACAGCAATGTTGGTTGCTAAGACTTTATCATTTCTCACTATTTGTAATTTTTGTCCCAGATAATATTGAACAAATTATCCTTTTAAGTTAGTCGATAAATAGTAATATGAAGAAAAATGTCACTGCATCAAAAATATGTGATTTACCAAACCACTTATACTTTAGGATGCATATATATATATATATATGAAATGTATTTGTATAATGTATATTGCACAAAATACATTTTCAGCATTGTTTATACCAACGAAAATAATTTGAAGTTTAAAATATCAGGGTTATTTTTAAGTGGAAAGCCCATTTTTGTGTAGCTAACACACATAATATGTTATCATATTATGTGCGGAACAAAGCAACAATGTAACAATCAAGTAACAAAGCAATAACTATATGAAATAAACTGCTGCCATAGAAATGGAAGGCAAAATAAAATGAAATTTCTTATAACACCAGTTTGTAAACCATAGCAACAGGGAACAATATATTTTCAACCTTAAAAATATGATTCAGTCATAAGGAAATGCAGCAATTTTTGTGATTACTTTTAATAAAATTTCATATAATCATTACAAAAAGATACAAATTAAGAAAATAAAAGCATCAATTACAGTGTGAAATCATCTTTGACAGTGTAGATTAATAAAATATGATAGGTATTATTTCTCATAATTATAATTACACTTTCTTTAAAAACACACCCAAAGTTCCCTACATTTTTACAATCTTCCACCATCTAAGTATTATAAATTAGTTGTAAAACTTAAATTGGCTATAATAATAATGAATGGCATGGTAGCTGGTAGAGTACTTTATATCCTTAGGTTATTTTTTTTTCTCTAGGACTTAAATGACTTGTTTTTGCTTCTATGATCTTAGTGTGCAAATTAAATTATAACAAGTGTTAATTTTTATGAAATATCAATAATAAAGTAAATATTTCATGTTTACACTAATATTTAGATTTTTTTACTTTAGTCATTTGTTAAAATCATTGTTCTAAAAAATCAATTAGTTTTAAAGAGGCTCATTTGCAAAAACAATTTATGTACACATTCTATTGGCAACAGAAACCAATAGTCAGCTCATATATGTTTATTTGTTAAGATATCACTGGTTTAGATAGGATTTAAATATGCTTTAAAACTTGAGTGGATATTTAAAAATAATATGTTTCTATTCACTTAGATACTACAGCTATATGCATGGATTACTAGATCCAGAAAAATAAAACAAAACAAAGCAAAAAAATAAAAAACTCAGACAAACAAAAATTTCCATTTTCTTTGTATTCACTGAAAGCCAATTTATCTAAAATTTGTAATTTTTTTTCTACATAAACTATTTTACTTTGTATAAGATGCTTGTGTTAAAACATAGTAAATAAGCTGGGCAATAGTGGTGCATGCCTGTAATCCCAGAACTCGGGAGGCAGAGGCAGGAGGACCTCAGTGAGTTCTAGGCCAGCCAGTACTGTTGCTTTGACACTGAGAAACCCTCTCTGTGTCTTGGGTGGAAGTTTGGCATGTGAAGTGTTGCAATGGCTTTCAAGTTGGGTGAGAGTTCAGAAAATAAATAAGAAAGAGAGAATTGCAGTGGTTATCCGTCAGTGGCACAACCCTTTTCACATTCAAAAATCCATGTATCACCTTCTCAAGTTATTGGCTTTTTTCTTAAAAGCAAAGAGCCATCAGCTTTGCCAGTTCTTCTTTCCCCCACCCCGCCAAGATCCAGGCAGCAATTTTATTACGGAAATGCTTTGGATTGACTTCTTCCTCCCTCGGTGCTGGAATGTCACCCGTCTTCCCACAGTTATGTTTTGTGTTCAAAATTCCTGCTCTGAGAACAATGACCAGTGCCTAGATTTACTTTTAATTTGTGTCAAGACCAGCTTAGAATGTTCCTTTTTTTTTTAAGTCAGTGCCACTTATGCACAAAATTCCAAACAGTAAGTTAGTCTAAGTTGCCATAACCCAAAGATTGAGTGTCTATAAATGGAGATTAATTCTAATTCTTGCTTAATTTGGTGCTATCAGAAAATCTTATCACAGAGACTAGTGTGAGTATTTGAAACTCTTCATGACCTCCAAGACTATTTCTTCATGTAAAGTATCTACCTCATTGTTCGCTCTGCTATGGATAAATGAAGATGCCTACTGAATATCAACTCAGCAATTACAGAGGCTGCTGGTAAAATTCTACTTGGTATGCTATTGCAGGTGTATCTGAGAAGAAACAATAAGGTAAGTCAGGCACCACCTGTACTACAGGACTGGAGTCTCAGACCTTCATTCAAAAGCTACACTGTGTTACCCATAAATTAAGATTGAATTGCTATTAAAACATACACAATAAATGTTATATTTCAATTATTAGATGTTGTATGTGTAATATACTATTAGTGATGCATTTCTTTATTATTGTATTTGACTTTTCAGTTTTATTATAATTTTATTCTCTGGTTGATTAATAATTGTATGAAAATTACTGAGATTGACTTAGATTTTCTTCTAGTTATTTTAATTAAAGTGTCAAATTTTATTCATTGTCAAATTGGCCTGTGTAGGGGTAGGAGTCACTTGACAAACCTCCATGATTTCTGGCCAAATTTTCTATGAATACAAAATTTGTATAAAAAAACTAATGTCTTTCTAAAATGTGTCACACTGTCCTATGTATGAAGTACAGTTGTTACTATCTGGAAATTAGATGACACACTATTGTCACCTAATGCCCAAATCCGATTCACTTTTTGTCTGTTACATAGCCTACAGCCTTGATCTTCATTATGCGGGACCCGATCCTCACTCACATGCTGTCTTTTGTTGTTGTTGTTGTTTTTAATTCTTCTTTGCAAGTTTTGTCTTTTCACGTAGTATATGAACTTGGAAGTTAGGTAACTCTTGCTCCATCTTTCAACATATCACTTAGTTTGGACTTTGGCTGAAGAAAAAAAAGGAAAAGATGAGCCAGACAGACGGAGAGCAGTAGAGATTCATTTAGGATTTATTCCTCTTGTGAAGATAGAAATTAAGTCTTAGAATGAGTAACAAGAAGTGCACATCAGCTAGCACATATTGATGAAAAAAAGTTATTCTTTATTTGTGGGCGGGGCCATGGAAAACTCCTCCTCCTCACCTCTTCCTCCTCTTCTTCTTCTTTCTTTCTTTCCCCTCCCCCTCCACCTCAAACACAATTATATGAAGTGAGTAGACACAGGGGGAAGCAAAGTCACTCCTGTGAAGAAGCTTTGAGGCTCTCTGCAGTTCACAGCAGGTGAAAGACTTGAGATGACAATGGCCCTACGCAGGTCACTTAGGGGAAAATATTTTCTGAGGTTCTTCATGTCCACCATGCTGTGGTCCCTTGGCTCCCTGTTGCTCAACCGTTCACATGTCATTAGTACAACCCAAACATGGAAAAATAAGTCTTATTTAAATATATGTTGCTTTCCAAAGAAAGGTAAGTTTGACCTTCATGAGCGTTTCATCCGACTTACTTTGTAATGTATATGAGGAGGTTTATAAAAATGTATGGATACTAATGGTGTATGGAAATTAAAATGAATTTTATTGAAATTAGTAATCAAGACATATGCATGCACACTCTAAAGAGAATTTCTATATAATTGCAATGTCTTACAACGTTTGTGTTTATGAATCATCTGGGAGTGTTTTGAAATGCAGATCTGTGCTCACTTATTCTGGAGTAGAGAAAGAGCTTCTCTATTTACAATAAACCCTTGCTGTGCGCCGCACTGTGCACCCAAGTGTTTTGGAAGCTCTCAGTCCTTTCAGCAAACAAGCAAGTAGAGAACACACAGGGGTACAGCACTTATCCTTCTTTCATTCTCTTAACAAAGCAACTCTACTACAGTCAATTCCCACTCACATCATAAATACATCTTCAAAACTGAGTACATATTGTCCTCTAGGGTTGATTTTGCTGTTGTAATATCTGAAAGTTAGTCATTCTTTTAAAAAGTGTATAGGGTTTTTGTTGTTGTTGTTCAAAAAGTGCATTCTAAGTAGGAAATGAGAGTGTTGTATTTTTGGCTGGAGATGTAGCTCAACAGAGAAGTTTTTGGCTAGAAGGTAAAAAGCCACTTGGTTGGAACCTGTGCATTGCACCATAAAACTAGTTGTACTGTTTTCTTAGAATCTCTCCCAAAAGTGTCCTCTAACTTCCAGTCTGTTCCAAAAGAAGTTTGGAAGAAATAAAAGGGTGAACAACAACAAAATAAACCAATGGTAACTCCTTCTAAGAGACATAAGAGACATGAAGCCAATAGAGGGAGTCTCTAACAGGTAAATTCACAAATCACCAAAGGAGATGTTGCAGAATATTACCACCCAAGGGATTAGTGTTTTGAGAAAAATCTGAACAGTGAATGATGAGCTATTACAGCTATAGTGAGAGAAGATAAAGGACAAAAACTTCAGGCAAGCCCAGCCTTGGTGGAGGCAGGATGCACAGAGGGTAATCTCTCTCAGTTAAGTCTCCTGAGTTATCATACAAGTATCAGAAGGAGAAAAAAAATCCACTTTTGCTCAGACAGTGAAATGAATGAAAGGAAAAAAGAAGGTAACAAATCACATATTCTAGTTTGCTTTCTGTTACTAGGATGGACGCCGTGACCTAAAGCAACTTGAGAAGGAAGAGGTTTATTTGGCTTTTACTTCCAGGTCACAATCAATCACTGAGGGAGGTCAGGACAGGAGCTCAAGCAGTAACCGAAATAGAAAACATGGAGGAATGCTGCTTGTTGACTTATACAACCTGGCTGATGCTTGTTCACCATTGTTATGCAAGCCAGGACCACCTGCTCCTGGGTGGCATCAGCCATATTGGACTGGATATTCCCATATTCATTAATATTCAAGAAAGCCATCCCCACAAATGACCACACGCTAGTTTGAACTGGGATATCTCTTAAGATTCCTGCTCCACAAGTGAGTCTCGATTGTGTGAAGATTCTGATTTTCCTGTCAAGGAACTTTAATCTCTTCCAGAAGCCTAACTTTATGGATTACCTGAGAGAAATCAAGTCAGGGCCAGACTGCTGATGTGGGTGTCCCTCTGTATGTTGTGAATATATTTTATTACCATTGGTTAATAAAGAAGCTGCTTTGGCCTATGGCAGGGTAGAATATAGCTAGACAGAAAAGCCAAACTAAATACAGGGAGAAAGAAGGCCGATGCTGGGAGCTGCCAGCAGCCACTGGTGAAGCAAGATGTGAGATAACAAGCCATGAGCATCTTGCTGAAATATAAAATAATAGAAATGGATTAATTTAAGTTGCAAGAGTTAGTTAATAATAAGCCTTAGGCATTGTCCAAGCCATTGTAACTATATTAAGCCTCAGAATAGTTATTTGAAAATTGGCAGGTGGGAGAAAAACCTCCAATTATAGACTCCAATTCGTTATAGCATACTGTTCCACCTGTGACCAAGTATCATGAGCATATCAAAATCCCTACAACCAAATGTCTCAAAAACAATGATTTAATACCAGCATTGTATATCTACCTACCCTTCTACAATTTATCAATATTTCACCTGAGGCCTATGCATAGCCATACTTTTCACTTAGTACATCATTCCTAAATATCAAGAAAAACTTGCAAATTATCTTAAATATACAACAAATGAGAAAAACAGCTTGAAATGACAGAGCAAGCACAAGATACAAACTCTTGTGTGAAAGGGATGTTGAAATTATTGTATATAAAGCAACCATGGTTAATGCACCAAGAGTGTTAATGGATAAAATGATATCATGTGATGTAAAGTATGAGGGCAATTTTATGAATGAAGGAAAAAGTCACAGAGAGGAAGAATGATTGTTTTCTGCTGCGAACTTGCAACAATCACAGGTGGTAAAAAGCAAGGTCTATTCAGCAGATTGCTTTTCCTGTAGTAAATACAACATTGCAACATTTGCACTATTTCCTTTTGACTTCAAAATCTCACAGGCCTTATATGAGTGTGCCAATTTGAAAAAAAGAATGGGATAGTAAATGTGTTAGTACTGTATACATTCAATGATGCTTCTACTATAGCTCTATGCTGAAAGAGAAATAAGAAAATTGTCTTTAATTATGTTCTTAGAGCTGTGGCTATGCCTTGGAGCCTAAGAGAGGCTCATGAACTTGCTTGAGAATCACTGATACACTCAAGTAAACAAAGGGATTTGATACATAGATGTGCTCATTCTGGTGTACAATGTAACATCAATTCTATATGTTGAATTTAAACTATGCATTTTATTCAATTCTAATTGCCTAGAACAACACTGATAGCAACATTTTCGAGGTAGGTCATGGAATTATTAGATTATTAGAGGAGAAGACAATTTCTTTTAAGAGACCTCTAAGGAGGAATATATCCATGAGCTTGTATTTATACTGTGTCATTTCACTAAGAGAAAATACTGTATCTCAATTCCAAGCCACAGTTCTTTTGTATTCTCTGTTCTTTGTCTGTGATTAAAGCACAACTGTGTCAGTGTTTGAAAAGGTAACATCTTCCTGTGTCTGGATGCATTCAAATTATAGTGGAGCTTCCAGGGTGAAGAATTTCTTCACAGAGTTAGCCGAAAAATATGCTTCAAGAGAAAATACAAAAAGAGAATTGAAAGAAATTTCAAGAGAGGTGAGATAATAAGCAATGGCAGTGTCTCTGTTTCTCGTCAAGACTTAGGAAGTGGAGTTGAAATTTTAAGAAGACGGAAAGAAAGAGAAATGGCAAGAGCTGCCTTGTGATACTCATACTCTTCAGACACAAGATTTGAAAAAATATTTAACATGAAGAAAAAATTTTGGAAAAGTCTATGTATACATATATATTTGTATTTTAAATGAAATTTGTCCACATTGGATGACAATATCCCTCCTAAGAGCTCTAATATCTAACAAGAATCCCTATCATAGGCTTGAGAAACCACCTTTAGATTTATTGGTCAGTATTGTTAAGGATAGTCCTACAACTTTATAGACTATTGCTGTTGCTCTCAGATGTTTCCCAGAGCTGGAAGGTTATTCCCTGTTGCTATAGACACCATGGACTAAAGATATAGGACCTGGAAGAATTGAGTAGATCTGTCCTGGAAGTGTCCTTTCTAATGACTTTCTTTCATGGTAACAGATGTTTGCACGCAAAATCCAAGAGATGGAAGTCAATAGTCCTACCCTGCTATGAGGTCTCTGAAGTACAATAATCATCAGCTCGGCAAGACAACCACAAGATTTCAATAGCACCATTCATAACTTGGCAATAACAAACATTGCTCTAATCAAATTTAAGAGTTCATAATGAACACTTAGCAAACTACCCAGGGCTAGCAAAGTCATGAATGTTGGAAGAAAACCTGTGACCTGCACTTATAAAAATAGCATAATTCTTAAGCACATTCTAAATTTTTGTCTTTGTATCCACAGATAAGTGTAGTTCTCATGTAATGGAAGTAACTGCTCTTTGTTTCAGAAAATGGTAAAAGAAATAAATGCAGATAACAAAATGACTACATGGTATATATCCCATTGTATACATCTACCACATTCCTCTTGAATTCAAAACTCAGGGACAATGTGGAGGAGAAGGCAAAGAAGAACAGAAAGTTCGTTGACAGATTACATTTTCTAGAAGTGTCAATAAAGCTACACCCATGAAGTCCCATCAACACGGTTGCCAGAAGAAGTCCTGAAGAAAGATGACACCAATACATATTTATGTCATCATGAAAGGAAGAAAGTGCACAGGACAACTGTAGAAAAAAACTACATAGAAATAAAGATTACCAAGGGCATGAAAAATAGTTTTCACCTATTGGTCATCCAATACTAAAAGGTCATCCCTGAAAACACATAAACCCAATAACATTATATAGAATGAGCAACTTGTATTTATATTCTTAAAAATGCACATGTATGCAGACACATAGAATTAGATATTTAGCATAACTAAATAAAAGAGATGCCATGAATATGAGATAAAGCAAGAAAAGAAACTAGGGAAGAGTTGGAAGGAGGAAAGGGAAGGGAAGAAATGATGTAATTAGATTCTAATTAAAAAATAATAAAAAATTAAAATAAAAAGTTAAATATAGAATTTTACATCATATATAGAGATTATGTAAAAAGAATTTTTCCTATGAAAGTTGATTTTTCTCTATTGAATCAAGTAATTTACAAAAGCATTGGGTCAAAATTTTATGCTGTAAAGTTGTAATTTAAAATTAATGATCAAATCTTAAGAAAGTTTCTATTATTAAAAATACAGGAAAACTTAACAAGATATAAAATTGAACTAACAAAGCACCTAATGGTAGAAATGAATATAAAAATTTTACATTCGGAAGTCATAGGATGTTTAAATCAAAAAATAATTAATAAAAAATTACCCCGTCCCAAACAAACAAACAGACAGACGAAAACCATCCTATTGAGTTGTTAGTCAAAGGGGTCCAATGAGAATCTCCAAACAACCCAGGCTGTTGCTAAGACAATAACTTTCTCTCTACGAACTTACAAGGCCCCATTGCTGAGGATGACACCCATACAGCTCATTGAACATGGAAGAGTGGAGCTCCTGCTGTCTCACCTATTTGCTATGGGAAGGTACTCTGCAAACTAACAAAAGAGAAATATAAACACCAATCCAGTCACAGAATCTTTGATCTAAAATGCTCTCCTTCCTGCAAGATATGTCAGTTCAATGGTGGCACATTCCCTGTGGGAGTAACCAAGCAATGTCTGATTTGACATAAGGCCATCCCGGGAGATAGAATACGTAACCTGACACTGTTCGGGGACCATGACAGGGACTATGTAGCTTAGAGACGGAGGGTAAAACCAAATATTATTTGTCTTAGAAAAATGTACTGATAACATGGTTCTTAGTTATATTCTGCTATACTAATAGATCAGAACCTTGTTCAATGAGCTTGAGAGAAAATCCTCCTGAAGCAGAAGGTAACAAATATAGAAACCCACATCCAGACATTATACACACGCACACACACACACGCATACACACACACACACACACGCACACACAGAGAGACAGAGAGAGATAGAGACAGAGAGAAACAGAGACAGAGAGAGAGACAGAGACAGAGAGAGACAGAGACAGAGAGAGACAGAGAGAGAGAGAGAGACTGGAGCACACTTCTTTAAATGCAATGTCATCAAATTCCTCCTGTCAGAGCCTAGGGACCCTGAGCAGAGGAGGAGGTAGAAGTGTAGGAGCTAGAGAGGATGGAGGCCCCAGGAGAACAAGGCTGTCTAAATCAATGACTAAAACTCAAATGAATTCACAGAAACTGGAGCAATGTGCCCTGGTCCTTGGCATATATATTAAAGCTTTCTCTTTAGTATTTTTTATGAGACCTTCGTGGTGTGTGTGTGTGTGCGTGTGTGTGTGTGTGTGTGAACAAGACTGTCTCTAATTCTGGTGCCTTTACTTGAAATTCTTTTCTTTCAGTCGGTTTGACTTGCCCAACTTGGATATAATAGCTTTTATTTCATCTAATTATATTCTATTGAGTTCCATTTTGTTATCTCTTAAAAGCCTGGTCTTGAAAGAGGGTGCATCTGGATGGGTTGGAGGGGAGTTGTGGGGAGGACCTGGAAGTATTAGAGGGAGGGGAAACTGTAATCATAAATTTATGAGAAAATATTATATGAGAAAATCTTTTCAACAAACAGGGAAAATAAAAAACAATCAGGATACTATATATCATTTCTGTAACTGAATATTTTGCAATGTGTAGTTAATAAAAAAATTAGTTAAAATTTTAGTTAAAGTTGATCAGAAAGCAATATAGTGAGAAATAAAATGAATCTTGTATCAAATTTATACCTTTGCCCCAGTAACCTTTTTTTTATAAATTGAGCTAAAGAATGAAGAGCTGTTGTGGGAATTACATGATGCAATCTTAACTAAGAACAGCAGATTGAAGACTAAATTCTGTAAGGCAATCTTGCTTTGTTAGCAATAAAAGGAAAATTCACAGCAAACACAATACATTCTGCACATATGTTTATAAAAGCATAGACTTTTCATAAAGTAATAGAGAGCAAAACTGAACCAACTTTAGCAGCTTTGGCGATAGCAGCTTCAGAAAAATGCTCATTGCATAAACATGGAGACCTAAAAAACTGAGCCCCAGAAAGTCCAGGAAACATGTGAAAATTCCTGGGGTGTAGTTATCACCCCAGCTAGGAAGGCAAAGACTGAGAGATTCCTGTGACTTGCTAGCCAGCCACTGCACTGTAATTTGTTGTCTATGCTCCTGTAACTGAACACCCAAGGTTCTCCTCTGACCTCTCCTCACACAAAAAAATGCAGGCACACACACATGTGTAACAACATAGTTGTGCAAACAAAGTCACCAAAATGGAGTGCTGAACAAGATGAAGAGAAATTATTGAGTATTTAGTATCATTTAGAGTTATTGAAGTTGATATGCATATTAATATGATTCATCAAAATGGAGTTAAGTATAAGTATTAATATATTAGCTATAATTTTTTGAGTTTGTATTGCATACATTTATTTACTTATTTATTACTTGTTGAGTGTGTATGTGCATCAGGGCACTCATAAAAGCCATGGTGCAGGTGTGCAGGTCAGAGGACAAATTGGGGATTTTCTCACAACCTGACATGAAGACATACAGAGCAAAGTCAGAGCATCAGGCTTGGAAGAATGTGCCACTGACATGTTTGAGTCATTTCACCATCTTATGCTAACACTAATTCTAGTTTGAAATCTAATTCTCAAATAATTTCTAATGATTAAGGAAAACATCTACAAGTTAAAAATGAAGCGTAGTTCTCAAAACAAAGAGAATATTTTGAGGGAATCACAATTCATTATATTGTCCCAGATATGATGTCATTAAAATTTATTTGAGTTTATATAATCTCTTTAATGGTATTAGAAATTAATAACAGACTGTAATTTTAACTGATGGCATTAATGGAAAAATTTAATGGAGTATAGAATCCAGACAGTCATCAAAGCTCTTACTTAATCTTCTGCCTGAAGCTGGCTATTGCAAAACTTGCCCATTTTTATTTATATTCTTAGAAATAAGTAACTGAAACTAGAAATAAAAGTTTATGGAAGGAACTGTCCTCTCAAACCCACAGCTACTGTGCTTTACTAAGGTGTAATACGCAAAATATTACAACTTTTCTAATGTATTTTGGACATCAATCAACTCCAAAGAAAATAAAAAATCAAGTAAATATCATAAAAGACTCCAGTTTGCAAGGAGATATTGCAAATCTGGTTGTTAGAGGAAGATATGTGGACAGCTGGGACAAAAGGTGATGATGAACTTAGAGTTCAATGCATCTCTACTCATACTTCTTTTGTGAACTCTCCAGAGAGGAATGCTAATATCAAAAATCAATATCTTATAAACAGAATTTAGCATTACTTTTATAAGAAAAACAATATAGTTGCAAAATAATTCCTACAATAAAATGGACTTGGCAACTCAACCCAAATTTGAGTATTTTTTTTCTCAATTCATTTTTAATTCAGACAGAAATTTCATCAAAGTTTCCCTCCATTCTCCATATACTATTTATTAAAAAGCAGGTGAACTGCACCCAAAAGATGAACAATCATCAGAACCTTGTAGGAAAATGAGAGTAGCCTGCTGGTGAACTAACTAGATGTTAGGCAATGAAGCAGAATGAAGCAAAAGTAGATTTTTCCCCCTCAAGGAAATAATTGTCTCAGGTTATGGAACTGCAATTTACTTTGAACTTCCTTTTATACTCAGTAGGGATAATCAAAATAATATAGCATGAACTGTGTTATCACCCACAAAAATTCACATTAATAATAATACTTCTGTATTTTGATAGAATTTATACCACAAAGTATTTGTAATCATTAAAAACTCATCTATGAGAGAATCCACAAGACATGCCACTGGCAGATACCATTTTAGCTTAAAATTACAGGAAGGCAAAAATAAGCCATTTTAATGTCAATTTGATACCACAAGAAGTCTTTATTCTCTTTTTAAAATTTACTTTAATTATTAATGTTATCTTATTATTATTGCTCTGTGTACATGCCCTTGTGTGGGAGAGGCCTTGGAGGCCAAATGAGGGTGTTGAAGCACTTGAGTATGAGTTACAGAAAGCTGTGATCTGTCAGATGTGGGTGCTGGGAACCAGCTGAAGTCTTGTGCAGGAGCAGCAAATAGTCTTAACCCCTGAGCCATTTCTACAGATTCAGAAATATTTTTTCTTACACAACATGTCTGGTTTCTATGAGGGCCTGTCTTTCAGCATTTGAAGTGTCACATCATATTCATAGAAGGAGTGAGATGGTGGATGATTCCATTACTGGCAGAAGGAGACTGTAAGGTTTGTTAGCCTGAGAACAGCTCATATCAGGAAACATAGCACTTACCACTTAATACAAGAGTCTGATACAGGACACTGATGCACAGAAAATGAGGTAAGACTAGTCCCTCCATTGTTCGATATGAAAGTCCCCATCTCTCTTTTCTAAATAGACTGGTCCAGTGAGGGCAGTAGAGAATATATCTCATAAAGTAATTTTCTTTCATCTGTCAGACTCTCTGTAGTTTGACCAGTTCCATACCAATTAACAGAAAACTATAACAAAATCATGAAAAAAACAAACAAACAAAATCCAAAGCAAGACTAAACAAAATAAGACAAAAACAGATAGGTGATTTGTATAGTTTAAGATGAATTTATCTTAGTCCTACACACACTCCTGGTGGTCTATTTCCAAGTCTATCACAGTGACATTTATAATTTTGCTCCCTTATAACCAAAGTGAAGATTTGACAGCCTTGGATCTGAGTTTTCCCAAGTTGTACTTAGAAGTCTTTTTCTTAATCACAGAAAAAAAAATTAAACATGTTTCCATGCTCTCTCTCTCAAGGTACAAATTTTTCTATCACTAAGTTTTACACACTTTCCTTTTACAATACCCCAAATAAGTGGATGTATTGTGCCTATTGACTGGAATACCTAGTTCTATAATGATAACGTATCTGCAAATGCAACTCAAGATTATATGTGATCTTTAGGAAAATGTCAAGCAAGGACAATTTTGATTTTGTGCAGCTCCAAAATTCTTATTAAAAACCCAGGTAGAATCGCTAGTAGGGGACATGATCAGTATTAGTGGTTACAAGCACTTGCCTTCAGGGATAGCACCCGAATTCCATCCCAGGCCCCATCATAGTGGAAAGAGGAAACAGAGTCTGACAGGATGTTTACTGTATTGTGTACACGCCTCTTTCCTTCAAACCCACTACACAGACAAATATAAAGATAAAAGATTGATAGGCAGATAGATGATGGATATATAGATGATAGATAGATGATAGATAGATAGATAGATAGATAGATAGATAGATAGATAGATAGATAGATAGATAGATGGAGATGGACAGACAGATAGATAAATGGTAGACACACAGATTGATAGATATATGATAGATATATAAAAGATTGATGATAGATAGAATAGATATATAGATAATAAATAGATAGAGATAGATAGATAGATAGATAGATAGATGATAGATAGATAGATAGATAGATAGATAGATAGATAGATAGATAGATAGATAGATAGGCAATAGAGAGATAGATGATAGCTAGAGATACATGGGAGATTATAGAAAGAGACATGATAGATGATAGATAGATAGATATAGATGATAGATATAAATGATAAATAGATAGATGATAGATAACAGATGATAGAAAGATAATAGATAGATAGTGAGAGAGACAGAGAGAGAGACAGAGACAGAGACGGAGAGAATGTAGTAAGAGGCACGTGGGCTGCGTCCTTCAGCCCAGCTCCCGGCCGCCGAAATAATTACAGAGAAACTGTATTTATTTCAACTCTGCCTGGCCCATTAGTTCTAGCATCTTCTTGGCCAACTCTTACATCTTGATTAACCCATTTCCATTAATGTGTACCGCCACTTGACTGTGGTTTACCGGCATGAGTCTAACCAGTCTTAGGCTAGAGAAGCATGGCTTCTGCCACACTGCCTTCTCTCTCACAGCCTTCTGTTCTGTCTACTCTGCCCACCTAAGGGCTGCCCTATCAAAAGGCTAAGGCAGTCTCTTTATTTAACCAATAAAAGCAATAAAAATACAGAAGGACCTCCTACACTGAGAGAAAGAGAGAGAGAGAGATACATGGGAGATTATAGAAAGAGACAAGAGAGAGAGACAGAGACAGATTTTTTTAAAAGATAGACTTCAGGAAAATTTTAAGTGGAAAAAAACTATTTCACCTCTTTTCCCGCAGATGAATGAATTACTGAAAAGTGATAGTTGTGGGGGAAGTCTATTCTTGATAAAAAACTTTTGAAGTTAAATAACAAGCATACATACCCATAGACACTTGACTCACACTGAAAACAAGATTGGAAGGAGAAATTTTTCAATAATATAATATGGGTCCACTTAGTTTGCTTCTGTTTTCTTTAAAAATAATCTTTCCTTATATCTCTACAAATAAAAATGTAATTATGGAAACATGTGTAAAAGATAAGCCACTATGTTGAAATTTATAACAAACTTCTCATGTCCAGAATTCAGCCTTTTATAGCTCCCCTCCCTATCTGCCATCACCTACATTCTTTCTGTGCTTTGTAGTAGGATGTCTCCATGTGAAAGTATAAATAGATAATATTATAGCTAATTATTTTATTTTGTATAATACTCAATATGTTTGTTCCAGATAAGAATTTATTTTCCTAAAATATTTTTATGTTGATTGTTCTTTCTTTTTTTCCACCTTAGAGAGATGTTGGTCAAATGCAGATTCTTCTGATTTTATCTTCTGTAAGATTCCAGGTGAGTTTTCAGGTATCCACTTTCCATAATGTTGTCTGTACTGCACTTGATGAAGTACTTTCAAGACCATATTTTATTTTAATATCTAGAAATGCATCTTTACTATTGAAATAAAAATAGCATAAAATTGTTTAAGCAACATATTTTAATATTTAAATGACTTCTATTTTCATATTAATAGTTTGAATACTAATTTCAATGTTCTACATGCTAAATAATATTTATTTATAAATTAACAGTAAGTATTAATGCTAAGCAAATAAGAAATTCATTGCAAAAATTAGTTCAATAACCAATTGGAAATCTAAAATCATGAAGAATATACCAGTTTGCAATTTCTACCACTTTATGCTATTGGTAAAGGAAATAGTATAGACAGTTTTGAATTTTATATTTGGACCTATAATTTTTTAATTTTCTGCCTTTTTCTCCTTATTATGCACTTATTTATTAATTTGTGTATTTATTTTTGATTTTTTAGGACAGGGTTACTCTGTCTAGTTTTGGCTTTTCTAAAAATCACACTCTAGATGAAGCTGGCCTTAAACTCATAGAGATATGCCTCCCTCTGCCTCTGATGCTGAGATTAAAGGCATGCGCCACCACCACCTGGCTCTCCTTTTTACCTTTTGTGTAGACTGACTTTTACCACATTTGTTGTGTGATGTTTTATTCCTCCGACTTTTCAGGTTTTATTCTTCTGTCTTTTCGGGGGCTCACCACCCAGCTCCCAAATAAATCACACACAGAGATGAATTCTTACTTATGAATACCTGGCTTTAGCTTAGCTTGTTTCTTGCCTGCTTTTCCTATATTATCCAAACTACATTTAGTCTCTGAACATTTTCCTTTTCTTACTTCTGCATATCTTATGTTCAGTCTTACTCCGTGACTGACTAGGTGACTGGGTTACTAGCCCCTAGCATCCTCCTTCATTTGTTCTCTTATGTCTCCTTCAATTTGTGCTCTGGCCTGCCAGCCCCTGCTATCCGTGGTCCTGCCTCACTATTCACCATTCACATCTTTAATAGGACCATCAAATGTTTCAGACAGGCAAAGAATCACAGCTTCACAGAGCTAAACAAATGCAGCATAAACAAAAGTCACACACCTTAAAAGAATATTCCCCAACACTCATTCTTCTACAATCACTCCTAAGGTACTGGGACCAAGGAGTAGGCAACAAAATTCTTGCTTAAAATTGATGTTTTAGTTAAAGGTCTATATATGGAGAAAGAGGAAATTAAAAAAAAAAAGATGATGACACATGTGTATAAATTTTCATAATGAAAATCACTCCTTTTTATGTGATCACATTTCTGTGTGCTTTAAAATAAATAAAAAAATGTCTCTCCCAGGATACAAACACGTAAACTTCTTAGTCTCATATATACCCAAAAGGAGTGAAACCGTAAACCCCTTCAAGAAAATCACACAGGATAAGACTGCCTTTTAAAAAACTGTAAGGGTTGGAGTTTATACTTTTTCTTTTCAAGTGTATTCTCCATTATTTATAAAATACAGAAGGACTTTAACTAGCTATAGTTTAGGAAGAGTCTGTGTACAGTCTAATCTTAGAAGATTATTGTATAGTACAAACATGCTTTGTTATTGTCTCAAACAAAATAACAGAATGGTTGAAAGATACCCTATAATTCTAAATAAAAATTGACAAAGAGGTTTGAAGGCAGTCATTATTTGAGAATAATATTTGTATTTTTTATGATATAGATTCTGTGCTAGGGGTGAATTACTATGTTCATTTAAGATCACTACCACTCAATTGGGAGATGTTATTATTTAGAGGAACAGAAGATACAGATACAGCACAATTAAATATGAAGTTTAATAACTGTGCCAACAAACAGGAAGGCTATTAGAGAGATAGAGTGAGTCATGACTCAAGGGAGTTGTGAAAATATCCTTTGCGGTACTGAGTCAAGCACACAGAACCTTAGTGCTTCAAATTAGGTCCATAGGATGTTTACAAGTGGTTAACTGAGAGACCAGACCTGAGCTCTTAAGAGTTTCTACCGAAGAGTGTTTAAACATCAAGTAAAACTAATTTATTCTCATTATCCTTTGATGTCGCCCTCTTGTTACATCTGCTAACCAAATTCACCTGGATCTTTATTATTTTTTCCTAAAATCACTGAAAATATCTTTGAGACAAATGCTATATTTATGTGAATAAACTCTGAGTATAATCATGAATTCCAATATAAAACAATTATGAGAGGTTATGGACTTCTGTGAAATCAGCTTGACAACCTGGGCGTTTGCCTTCTGTGTCATTCTGGCAAGTATTCTGCCAGCTCACTCTGACCTAATGATGATAAGCTAAATGTAGGCTACATCCCCAAATAATATAAGTTACAAATGTTGCTGCACAAAGTACTTTGCCTATACGACACACCCTTCTTTTCCCTTGCCTGTTTTTATTGTAATTGACTGAATCTGTCCCACTTGTGGTAAATTATTTCCTGTATTTGTTTTTACTCGTTTGCAGATTTTTTGAAAGTATATTTATTTTAGATATGCCTTCTCAAGCAGTCCTTACATCGTGCATACCGAGATTTGCAAAACAGATCACTAAATTTCCTAGAGAAGGCTATAGAAGAGGAAATGGAGCAAGAATATTTATCAGAGGTGGAATGAAAACTATGCCCTAAGAGTCGTACTTACGTGACAGGGATGTTTGTGTGTAAACCTTTTCTAGTTGTTTCATGCTAAAGCATCTATACTTCAAATGATTTTCAGTTTAGCCAAAATTTAAGTGTGTAGTACAAGATATCAAAAGAGCAAAATAAGTTTTCTTATTTAGATTGAATTGGTTTTACTTCTTGACTAATTTGATTAACTTCAAGAGCGAGGTTATTAGCAATTGAAATTTTAGTGACATTGAATACATTCAATAAATTCTCACCAGAAGTGAAGATGTAGGGGTTATTCCTTGAATTAGTGATAATTTTCATTTCTATGACACATCTGGCTAGTACATTATAGCACTAAAATAAGCCAGGCTTTTTTCAACTATCCTACCCAAGTAATTTTTAATCATTTAAGGTATTATGTGATTTTTCTCCCAGGATCATTGTGTAAAGTAATGACATTTTACTTCCCTGACTTTGATGGGTTGGCTCTGCATTTATTACTTAAAATGCTGCATGAAGATAGGAAAAGTACCTTTGTAGTATAATTACCTGGGGTGTCTTATTTAAATACTCCTAAAATAGGTACAGAGAATGACAATCTTCAAGGAGTTCTTTTTCAGCTTTCTATAGAACATGCAATACGGAACTTTCCTCTTTGTAGTCAATTGTGCTTTCATGACAAAAGCCAACCAGGTTCGCTAAAAGCAACCAGAATTCCTCATGATTTCTCTGAACTACATAGGATTAAGATTTTTATGTTAAAATGAATCTTGTTTTAGTACATTCACTTTATGAAATGAGGCTTCTTTTAATATTTTTTTCTGAAAAAGGATTGGTGAAGGAGGAATGTTCTTTCCTAATTATCAAACCCCATTTACTTAATAATCAGTTGAACTTTAGGCAGAGCCACAGTGGATATGAAACACTATCTAATATCAAATTATAATACATTTATCAATTAGAAATTCAATACATTCTGGGCAGAGCATTTTTTATTTTCTTTATTAGGAATGCATTCAAATAATGAAGAACAAACTGTAATTAGAGTTCTATCTTCATAGGTTTGTTATTATATGTTTATCTATTAAATCTTTGGAGATTTATTTTCTATTTTTTTTGAGATTTCCTTTTCTTATCCATAAAATTTTGCCCTCAAGATAACTGATATATTAAATGTAAAGGCAAACAACATTAAAACATTAAGTGTAGTTATAGATAATGCAGAAATAATTAGCTCCTACCTTCAGATATCCTCTGGGAAATTTTTGTCTTTTTCACTTAACAAATTTCTAACTTCTCAGATTTGAACCAGAAATAAATGATTTGAAAAGCCAAAATTCATCGATCATGTTTAAAATAATTACTGAATGTTTAAATGGTACCTTGCTGGTATAAGATTATTCTTTGTGTAAGCTGATATCAAGACATTTGGGGAGTAGTCCTTAGTATCAGAAGACATTTTCCATGTTTACTAAATTCCTCTTTTGCATTCTCACAAAATATAGATAACATTTCTTTTTTTTATTTTTCTTTTTTTTTCTTAGATAACATTTCTAAAAAAAAGAAAGTTCTCTCACTTCTGTGTCTACTTACATATCCTGGTGGTTTTAGTTCACTGATTATAACTAAAATAAATTATTTCTACATGCAAAAAGTTAAATATTTGAGCTCCTCTTAGCTCATATTTACTCCCCTCTACCACCATATATGATATGGTCTATATTTCTTAATTTGATGTTTTCTACTTTTCTTTTTAACTATTGCTAAGGTTTTTAGAGGTTTTGTGAGAAAATTCTAAAAATTCTCTAATGCATGTGCCTGAAGTCCTTGTCCATCAGCTATGTTGTATAGGTACCTATTACAAATGGTAGTCTTTATTTACCTAGACTTAATATTTCTCAGTATTTGTGTGTGTGTGTGTGTGTTGAACAATGCCTTCAACCTCAATCACATATTCCACAAATCAGATTTACCCTTCTCTTCTCTTAGAAGAATTCTATGTTCCTTCCAAGGACCATGGCTAGTATTCACTCTCTTTTCTTCACTAACCTTTTCAAATTCCATTTACCACCCTGGCTTCAATAAGAGAAAGAGGTAGACTTTCAACTATCAAAAAAATGAAATTTTTCACAGTTAGGACTCCCGAATACACATGTTTACAGTTAAAATAGAGCTGATATACTCTTTTTAGGTGAAAAACCTTGATCCTGCTGGGCAGTGGTGGCGCATGCCTTTAATCCTGGCACTCAGGAGGCAGAGGCAGGCAGATCTATGTGAGTTTGATGCAAGCCTGAACTACAAGAGCTAGTTCCAGGACAAGTTCCAAAGCTACAGAGAAACCCTGTCTCAAACAAAACAAAAGGAAAGAAAGAAAGAGGAGAGAGAGAGAGAGAGAGAGAGAGAGAGAGAGAGAGAGAGAGAAGAGGAAAAAAGGAAAAGAAAAAGAAAAGAAAACCCAGGGTGGGGAGCTGTACCCTAGAAAATTCCAGTGAGAAGAAATTATATTTATCTAAGAGGAAAGAATTATGGGCCTGATCTCTGTGTGTACTATTTCTGGTCTTGATTATAGTATTCATTCATCCTAAACTGTTTCTTCCCTATCTATTAGATGCCAACAACTGTGTTCACTGAGATGAAAAGCATCATGAGATATTCCCATATGGCACAGGTTTCCTTGGCTGATGGGATTTTGCAAGAATATAAGAAGCATTTTTCAAAACAGATACAGGGATTAGAAATGAAACCTCTGTAGTGTATCTCAAGGCTCTTTTCAAAGATCAATTGTAGGGGGTTGTAGTTCATGCAAATTAGCTTTAGTTTGCTACGTGTCTCATGAGAGAAAGACGCAGAAGTTTGTGGTGTAATAAGGGCTTACTGAGGAAATCTATGGGCCTCGTTAAGCAGCATTGATGGTTCCTTCTTTAAGATTGTCACGTTTCTGGTCAGGATAAAAGGCTAATGGAGAAAATTTTTGTCTTACTATAACAAACTAAGTCTCAGTTTTGCTTATGATTCTGACATCATGAGAAAATAAGCCCAGTAGTTAAATACTGGAGGTAGTGAAGTTGTGTTTCTGAAAGCATGATGGAATTCAGAGTCATTTCCAGACACTTGACTGCAAAATGACTCATATTGTAATTCTTCTAAGCAAACTTTACATTATGCCCTAGAGACTCCAGGTCCACTGCCTTTAACTCAATTCCTTATTGATTAGTGATGCTATTTTTCCTATGAGGTACAAAAGGAATTAGTGGACCATAATATTAATATTGCACCAATGCTTAGTATTACTAAGTTCAATGTGCAATTTAAAAGATGCAAACTTAATGAGAAACTGACAAAACAAATAACATTACAATTTACTGGGCTTAAATTAGTAACTTTTTTTTTTTACAAATAGTTATTTCTACTGAGTTTGTTTTGTTCAGGAGTTAAAAGGATGTGGGGACTAAAATCTTAGTTTTGTAGCTTATGTGTTTCAGATAATTTTAGCATTTAGAATTTGAAAATGCTGCTATTTCAGAGTGCATGTATACTTTCATGCTTATAAATCTAGATAATAGACAAATATTTATATGCATTTTGCAACAGGCCACTTGTTCTTCCTGGCCACCCGGCTAGCTTAGCCCCGAAATAACCACACAGAAACTGTATTAATTAAATCACTGTTTGGCCCATTATCTCCAGTGGCGTAGAAGTTCCTTCTGTTTGTGTGTTGCTTTTATTGATTAATGAATAAAGAAACTGCCTTGGCCTAGTTGATAGAGCAGAACTTAGGTAGGTGGGGAAGACAGAAGCGAATGCTGGGAGGAAGGAAGGCAGAGTCAGGAGAGAGTCAGACATGCTGAATCTTTCCCAATAAGCCACTGCCACATAGTGATATACAGATTAATAGAAATGGGATAAATCAAATTGTGAGAGTTAGCCAATAAGAGGCTAGAGCTAATTGTCCAAGCAGTAATTTAATTAATACAGTTTCTGTGTGGTTATTTCAGGGCTAAGCTAACTGGGCAGCTGGGACAACAAGTGGACCCTCTCCCTTACAACATTCCCGCTTCTTATTGGCTAACTCTTATATTATTAACCCATTTAATTTGGGAGGTCCTTCTGTCTTTGTATTGCTTTCATTGGTTAATAAAGAAACTGCTTTGGGCTTCCTGATAAGGCAGAAGTTAGGGTTCTGTTGAAGAAAGACACAATTGCTCCGGGCACATGGATCTATTCCCGAGAGAATGTTGAGCATCAAATACACTCCATTTGGAATTTGTTTTCTTCTTGGCAAAGCTGGCCTTTGGGCAAAGAAATGCCCATGCCTCAACCACTGACAAGATACATGATATCCGGAAATGGATAAGCAGGACTGTCAAATATTGCCAAGACAGGATAAGACAGTTTTGAAAAATTTTCTGCCTCTGGAAATGGTATGTCAGTCATTCTAGGCTTTAGCCAAAGTTGGTTGCTTCAACGTTGCAAATGAGACTTTGGGTGATTGACAAGGTAGCCATTTGTCTCGGTCATTTGTTGCACATTTTTAGAAGTTGCACTTCCTGCTTACTCAAGTAATATTACTTCCCTTCTCAGATCTTCGATGGGATTGAAGACTAGATAGTTGTAGTTACTTTCCTCTCATGACTTGGCCAAGTTGTATTATACAAGACTTAAACTAGTTAGAATAGGATAATTATTGAATATATTTTTTCTTATTGTATATAATTTTGTATTAGGCTTAGAACTCTCTTATGTAAACAAAAAGGAGAAGTGTTGTAGGAAGTCTTACAGCCAGTGGTTACCCGCCCACTGGGCGTGGCCTCTTATACTATATATGCAGATGCAGAGCATGCGTCCAGCCTCTTTTCTGTGCTCTCTGTTCCAGTTGTGGAGTTTGTTTTCTGATCTTCATTCATAGGAATTTGATTTGTGAGTCTACCCCTAAATAAAAAATCCATCTCTTTCTCAATTCTGAGCTAGTGTGGGATTTCTTTTAAGCGTTCATCCACAATACACATCATGTGTTGCTATTTGTATATGTACAACATGTATGTGGGAACAACTGCTCTTAAAATATTTACAGTTTTTCCACCCCCTATAATTTGAGTGACAGTCACCTCAACCACAGACACATGGTTGAAATAGTCCAGCCAGTATATGGTGTGTCTATCTTCTGGCTCAGAAAGAACACATTTTAATTTATTACAGGTAAAATAAGCATTTTTGTTTGTTTCTTTGTTTTTGTGGGGTTGGGTCTAGAGAGATGGCTCCCATGTAAAGAAACTTGATGCTTTTCCAAAAGACTTGTGTCTGTATCCCAGACCATCTAAGATGGATCACAACTGCTTAGAAGTTGAAGAGGCCATGTGAAATGTTCTCTGTCCTCTGTATTACAGGATTGCACACACACACACACACACACACACACAAATAAAAATTAAGATCATGTGCCTCTTTGCTGAGTTCCAGCTCATGTAAACAAGTACTTAGTTTGTTCTTTAATTTCTGGTGTGAAGGTTTGACCCCTAGGTGTTGTACATCCTGTAGTGCTGAGCTACATTCTCAGGAGCAGGCAACCACTGCAATTTTGCTCTTTGATTTGGATTACAAGTGCATTCAACAAGATAGAAAGTAATAAACACAAACACAATAGGAGCCAGGTTATAATGATCTCTATTGTGCCAGAGACTGGATAAATCCTTATTTCCTCTGATAACCTGTGTCAATAAAGCAAAATGGTTTAAATTCTGTTTTCTAACATTTGCATCCAAACATGCTCAAATGATTTTTAAAAAGTAAGCACATATTTTGACAACTTCTGAAAGAAAAGGTTAATGATGCATTTTTAACTTCATCAAATGTACTTCACATAATCCTATGGATTTAATTGCATTTCTCAGGAAAACCCTATCTGCTATCAAAGCTACTAAAGTGACTTAGAATTCTTTTCTTTAGTTTTCAGGATAGCTTCATTTTTGCAAGTTATTCAAAGAATTGATTACACAATGATTCAGACTATTGAAATTTCAAGAGATTTAAAGTATTATTGATTGTATGAACATGATTATTTTGTATACCCTGAAAGGGAAAACAATGTGTGCTATTGACAACATAAAACCAATGATTTTTCACATGCATTTTGCTTTCAAAGATATTAAAAGTTACAAGCAGTGAATGATGCTCTTCTCCTTCTAAATTCATCAATAACACAGATTTTCCTTCCTGATGATGCTTGTGCATACTTACAGTGAAGCTCTGAAGATAACTGAGCTTGTTCATTAGAAGCAACATTGCAGAATTCTACAATTTGTATAATAATATTTATTTTTATATACCCCCAAAACATATGTTATGACTTCAAGGGATCAAGAATATAATCATTTTTGAATGGCCAAGTAGTAATATTTCTCATGACTCTAAGTAACATGTGGGCAAAAGTAATTGTTAAGAAAGGCTATGTGTTGATTTATCAGATCCTGCCCAACACATTTGTCCATTTTTGAGGGGAAGAATGCGGATTAAGTCAGAAATAGATATGAGACAGTAGATGGAGTCAGGAGGGCTTCTAGAAAATACAGAGATTATCTTTCTGTTTATTTCTATTAGCCATTGTATTCCCCATTCCATAATGTGGGGGAGGCAAAAGACTTTATTACCAAGATACAAAGAACAAAATACCCAAAACATAAAGTAACTGCACCCTAGGTCAAAATATCCTGTTAGTAGCCACACCTTAGGTCAAATGTCCTGACATATATCCTTGAAGGAGCAAGAATAAGATCTGAACTCTCTGACCTTTAGTCAAGGTAGAACAGATCCATGTCTGTGGGCCCCCATATTGATTCAGTATCAGGACACAAGGTTTATATTCTAATCTAAACTGATAATGGTTGGGAATAAGCAGCAAGCTTCTACTTCTTTTTTTATTGATTTTATTGAGCTATACATTTTTCTCTGCTCTCTTCCCTCCCTCTCCCCCCAACTTCAACCCTCTCCCATGGTCCATGCTCCCAATTTACTCAGGAGATCTTGTCTTTTTCTACTTCTCATGTAGATTAGGTCCATGTATGTCTCTCTTAGGGTCCTATTTGTTGTCTTGTTTCTCTGGGATTGTGAATTGTAGGCCGATTTTCTTTAAGTATAAAAGTCACTTATGAGTGAGCACACATGATAATTGCCTTTGTGGGTCTGGGTGATTGAGCATTCTTTGGGTATATACCCAAAAGTGGTATTGCTGGGTCTTGAGGTAGGTTGTTTCCTAATTTTCTGCAAAATCACCATACTGATATCCTAGGGGCTGTAGCAATTTGCACTCCCACCAGCAATGCAGGAGTGATCCCTTTACCTCACATCCTCTCCAGCATCAGTGCTTTTGATCTTGACCATTTTTACAAAAGGACCAAGCTTCTTATGATACATAAAAACACATATCTGAAATGATCCACATATAAGCACATTTTTTTCACTAAAAAACAGAAAAGAGAGAAAAAAAATGTTTCTGGCTTGAGGGTCAGCTTGCACCATATTTGAAAATCAGTTATTTACATAGTTCTACATAGAAAGAAGAAAGGAGCAGGAAGGTGGGAGAATCAGAGACAAGAATTCTATACTCTGCTTTGCAGGGTGATCCAAGACTTCTTTTTCCACATACTATAAAGAGAAACAAATATTCTATAGAAATCACTTCCCGTGTTAGAACAAGAAGCTAATGGTCCTGGGAGTTTCCCTGGTACCAGTTTTCTCCCAAGCCCCATAATATTCCACTCTATCAAGATATCTCTTTCATTACTCTCCCCCTCATCCTGCCCCCAACTCAGACATTCCAATCCTTAGTGTTCCTATCCCACATACTCTCCCCCCCTACAACACCCCCCTAGCTTACTCAGAATATCTCATCTAATTCCTCTTCTCAGGGAGATCCATGTGTTTCTGTTAGGGTCCTCCTTGTTACTTAGCTTCTCTGGGACTGTGAATTTTAACCTGGTTATCCTTTGCTTTACCTCTAATATCCACTTACGAGTGAGTACATACCATGTTTGTCTTTATGGGCCTGTATTACCTTACTCAGGATGATTTTCTGTAGTTCCATTCATTTGCCTGCAAAATTTCATGATGTCATTGTTTTTTACTAGGAGTAACACTGGGTCTCTGAGAATTGTAGCAGTTGTGGAGAGGGTGAAAGAACTGGCCTTCCCCTGAAATCAGATTGGTGACCACCCTAATAGTCATCATACAGCCTTTATCCAGTAACTGATGGAAGCAAATGCAGAGATCCACAGTCAATCACTGGACCAAGCTGCGGAGTCCAGCTGAAGAGTCTGAAGAGGGACTATATGGGCAAGAGGAGTATCCACACAGAGACAGCTGACCAGAGCTTATGGGAGCTCACTGAGTCTGCAAGGACAGCTGGAGAGTCAGTGTGGGACTGACCTAGGCCCTCTGCATCTGGGTGACAGCTGTGAAACATGGTCTTTTGGGGGGGGGGCTCTAGCAGTAGAACCAGGACCTGTCCCTGAAGCTTAAGCTGGCTCTTTAAAACCTGTTTCATGCTGTGGGATGCCTTGCCCAGCCTTGATGTAACAGGGAGGAGCTTGATCCTGCCTCAGCTTTATATGTCATGCACTGTTGATTACCATGGAAGGCCTTACCCCTTCTAAATGGAGATAGAGGAGTGGATGGGGGATTAGAAGGAAGGTTGGGGAGGGAACAGGAGGAGAAGAGGGAGGGGAAATTGTGGCCCATATGCAAAATAAATGAAAAAAATTAATATTAAAATATCAAAAAAAATCTTGGAGAAAGAAATAAAGCTAATGGTCACAGTTTTGTTACTACTCTCTAACGGGGCAGAGCTTGATCACAACCATAGCATACATATTGAACACTCTACCTAATCAGTGAGACCTAGAAGGAAAGTAGGCTCTGAGGATACTAAGCATCAAACATTGCATGGCTCATGATGCAGGAGTTTAATTTTATGTGAGTGATTCGACACTTTGCATATACTCACTCGCATATGTTCATTACATATGATAGAACTTAGGGAAGAGGCCTCCTCAGTTTAAGTAGGAGCTATGACTCCCAGTTCATTTAATTGCATCAGTTCCCTTTGCAAAACAACTTGGGGTTCAAACGAGCTTTGAAAATGAGGGGATTCCTTTTTTATGTACATGACTTTCTTTCCTCTAAGATAAAAGAACCTCCATCGTTGGGAAAGTGTATTAAGGCACAGGATATTTACAGAAAGGAAGAAATAACACATGTGCTAATATAAGGGATAACACTCCAGCTCTACTAAATGTCCAACCATATTGGGGTGGTTGATACAACTGTTTATGAAATTATTTTTATTCATGTGTGTAACTCCTCATCTATATTTCTGTAAGTAACCCAATTAAACACATTGGTTCCTCAAGTGAACTTTGGTGCTGTCTGTACTTTGGTCCCTCACCAGTTCTCTCTCTGGGTGATTAGATGCTTGTTCATGACTCCCACAAATAGTGTTACACAATAGGCATTCAAGAGAAACCTCTCATACACCATCTTCATTTTAAATCATTATTGGGTACTTAAAAATTTTCCCAGGCTCCAAACTTCTGATGAATAATCTTTTCTGGTTTTTGTGTAACGTGAGGGCCTGTTAGTTGGGGTTTCCATCCTGTCCAGTTCCCACAGCCAGCAAGTCCCAAAGAAAATCACACAGAGAGTCTACATTAGATATAAACTGATTGGCCCATTAGCTCAGGCTTCTTATTAGCTCTTGTAGCTTATATTAACCCATTATTCTTATCTATGTTACCACGTGGCTCTGTACCTTTTTCAGCAGGGCAGGTCATATCCTGCTTCTTCTGTGGTCTGGGCAGGAGTGAGAGGACTGGGCTTCCTCCTTCCCAGCATTGTCCTGGTCTCATTGCTCCACCTCTCTTTCCTGTTTGGTTGACACACCTATACTTCCTGCCTGGCCAATCAGCATTTATTTAAAACATGATTGACAGAATACAGACAATTATCATGCACCAGAGTTTCCTTCTTCTTATGCATTGAGTAGAACTTAGAAAATAATTTATATAATACAAAAACTTTTACAGAGATGAGCAAATAATATAAAAGAAACTTGGAGTAATCCCAGTATACAACCTACACTAGATTCCTAAAAAGAAATATATTTGGAAGATCAAGTATTAAAAAAATTAAATGAACTTATAAACAAATTTAGGATTATATTTGAGATTCTTAACATTATTAAACATTTAAACCTATTCTTTGAATATAATTTTATATAAAATATTTCCTTTAGCTTCAAGATTTCATTATGGTATGTTTTCAAATTCTAGGTAGTTTTCCTCTTACTTGGGCATGTAGAAATTCATATATGTGTGTATGTCTGTGTGCATGTTTGTTCATATTCATGTGTAGGCCAGAGACCAATGTCATGTGTCTTTTCAATCAATGTCTTTACACCTTAGTTTTTGAGACAGGTTCTATAATTGCAAGTGGACACCAACAATCATACTAGACTATTTAAGCAACAAACCAAAGCATTCTTCTGTATCCACCCTAACAGCACTAGAGTTAGAAGCATTGATGTCTTTGAGAAATTCATGCATCCATATAATATGTTATTAAGACTGCCTTTTCTTTTCTAATTACTCCCAGTTCCACCTCTAATATCCTCTTTAATGTCATGTCTTCATTTTGGCATTTTTGTTTTGTACTGTTTTTTTTTTTTAACTTCATTAGACTTAAGACCTTAAGTTCAGAAGTTAGTTTCAATTTGGGTCAAACTCCCCCCCCCCAAAAAAAAACAAAAATGTAAGCATCGTATTCCATCTTAACAATAGGTCACTGATTTTTTTTTCCTCTAACTTATACAAAACTGGTCCATGGTTACTAGCCATATATTTGCAGATTAAACCTCTCTCTCTGGATCTTTGTCATGACAAAATTATTTATTTATATGTAAGTTTAAAACATTGTAAAGAGAGATTAACTAAGTATCAGTGCCACAAACATTTGAACCAGTGTTAACAGTGTCTAGTTGAAGTTATCCTTGGCAAATGGATAAAAAAACTACCATGTTTAAGTTCTTTTTAGAAGTTATTTAGTAATAGAAGGGAGAATAAATATATTGTGCCTAATTGCGCTTGTGTGTAGGTGAGTGTGTGTTTATAAGAGATAATGCTATTTATTTTCAATTGGTTTTACTTCCCCAGTCCCACCCCTTGGATCTTGGGAAGCTTACATTTTTCAAATACTCACTTGGAAACATGGAGCTAAATCGCCATGGCCTGATTATAGAAAAGCAGGAAGGCAGCCTGTCCCTGACTAGACTGTTCCTCTGCATCGTGCTCACATGTGCTGGGCTTGATGCCTTCAAGGCTTCCGGTGGAGATTCCTCAGCTTAGACAGCATAGACACCACAAAATCGAATTAATTTTGCTATGCTCTAAATCTCAACCCCACTATCCTGCTGGATTTTATTGCAAATAAAAACAAAATTGTGAAGAACGTATTATTTTAGTCATTAAGACAGCAGGAGTGATACCTTAGTAATTTGCATTCTCTGACCCTTGTAATGTGGAAAAATTAGAGAAGAAAAGTGAATCACTGAAGCATTTCTGTGACTTCTTAGATAGCAGATCGATTTAAACAAAAGATGAGGAAATCCCCAAGCACGCCAAGAAAACCAGAATTGGCTCTCCGGATCATAATGCAGGATTTGACCCTTGAAACTGTTTTAGAGAGAAAGATTGAATTCTGAGTTGAGTACTTGGTGCTAAGGTTGATCACACAGATGCCCCGAATGATATTTCATATGTATCGACTTCTGAGAATGGTTGTGTCGTGGCCTTTATACAACCCCCAGTCCACAGAATACCATCTGTCTATTGCTTTCTATCATAGATCAATGTTACTGAGATGTCAATGTTTTTCTTTCATCATAAATCATTTTCCTGAAAATTCTTGAATTTGGTTTTATAAGAGTTAAATAAAAGTTTCCCTATGATTCGCATACAACTCACTTATATAATATATGTCACATGCATATGTTGACAGATGTCTGCATCAGTATGTCCGTATTTCCATCTACCAATTCACCTTTATAGGCAGAGACACAGATGTGCACGTAGTGTCTCTATCTCTATTCCAGCCATTGTCCAACATCTTTGTATTTGGAAAATTGCTAGACTGCTTCCAAAATAAATACCTTGTCACTTGTGACTGATTTCTGTGTCATAGGGTACAAACAGGATCATCAATCTGAATCAGGTTAACTGGGCCATGAAATGAGCCTGGCATGAGATTTGCAAGAGTACATTCATAGCCCATCCAGAGACAGCATTCTATTTCTGATAAGAGATCAAAATAATGCTAGGCTTTCCAAATGCAGTACTTGAAATCCTAAGGCTGTCTAGTTCAGTATCAGGTGGTTAACGCTTCTTCCAGTCTCTTCACTACCATGCTCTTTTCATAGTTAAGACAGGGTTGCACAAATCTTTGCTAGCCCTCAATTCTATAGTGTGCGACTCCAAAATCTTCTTCCCTTCCCAGCACCAGTGCGCTTTTGTCATTGTTCAGTTGGAGTGTATAATTCTCCTTTGTGCTTACCTCTGCTGGCTGGCTTTTCACATGCTTTCCCTAAACCTTCCAGATCACATTAACCAGTGTAAGACGGTGCTTCTTATGGAGTTTCTAAGGTACATAATTGCTTGAATTTGAATGTTAAAATGCTAACTCAACACATTCATAGCATTCACCAAAAATGCAGTCAGTAAATAATTGATTTTCTACTCAAGAGGGCATTATAATTTATTGCCTTTGCATAGATATTTACAACTTGTAGACATCTTTGGTAACTTAGAGGTCATGGCACGTATCTCATGATGTGCCAGCCGTGCTGAAGTGATGTAGATCAGCAGTTGGTGTGCAATATTCTACATGATTTGAAATGGACTGCCATTTTTTTTATGAGAGATATGACTGCTCATGTTTCTTGAGTTCTCCAAAATAATAGTACACATCATGTAGGATTTGTTTGGGTGAAACGAAGTTGCGTATAGGTATGCTTAGCTGCAAAATTTTGAACAAATTTCAAAAAAACATAATGGAAGGGTACCTTGGCATGTTTAAAATGGGAGCAGTAATCACATAATTTACATAATAATCACAAAAATATATTGAAACACAAACAGATGATAATTAAAGATGCCTTTCTTAAGACTAGGAAATCATGAAGTTCAGAGATCTGTGCATCCATACTATTATGCTGGCACTGGTGTGGGGTGTCACCAGCGTCTACCCTCAGACCTTGATTTGTAGTTTCCTTTTGCATTTGGAGCTGGAAGGAGGCACACAAGACTCTGGAAGAGGAGCAAGAAGTAGGAAAGGAAGAAAGAGGAGCAAAAGCCAGCAACTGGAATGAGGTGAGTGACTTTCTTTACATGGCAATCAGATGATAAAAATCTGTCACTCCAAAGTGGTTTAAGCTGTGTGAAACTAATGACATGGGGTGGTAAGAAATTTCTCAGCTGGTATAATGATATTTTCTCTGGAAAAAAAATCAATGGAAAGTAGATACAAACAACTGGCTTCATTATTAAAAGCCCGTCTTCGGCCTGATACAATCATTTTCTCTAAGAGCAGGGAAGATTGTCATTTCCTGTAAAGCAGCCTTGTAGATGGTTCAAAAAAAATCTATCAGCCGGAAAAAAATTTCACATGTCCTTCCCACGTTTATCAATGTCAGTCTGGTAGCTTTCTCAGGCTTTTCCCACATGCGTCAATGCCGTAATGACACTGTAATGAACTAGACAATGCTCGAGATACTGAGCACCAACCCAGATTCTGTTAGTTATATTGATTTTTAATGATTTCTATTAGATTCATTTCAAATTCTTTAATTCTAAATATGTACTAATAGGACATATTTATTTGTTTCATTAATTTTTGCAAAATTAATCAAATTATTGTCCTCAAGAAAAAGTTGCGTATCAGATAATTTAAAGGCATGAAGTATTGAAGTATTTAGATTAGAGAATTTATATTCAGCTATAAAATTTCAGAATATTTGACACAAACAAAAAAATTATCTTTTGGCACTAATGTCCAATTTTCTCTTTGAATAACCATCCAGTCATGTAGGTTCTTCTTGAATTGACATGTGAGTAAAAAAGATATTATGTTAAATCAGTTAAAATCACATTTTAATAAGAAATTTAATTTTACACTAGTTTTAATACTTGGTTACTTTAAGGACGTTTTAATATTTATTTGTATCTTCATGTGATTTAAGTGGAATATAAAATAATAAAATTCTATTAGGTGATATGAAAAGTCTTTCTCTATATGTGCTGCTTTTATTGATTAATAAATAAAGAAACCACTTTGGCCTGTAGTAGGGCAGAATAGAGCTAGACTGGGAAAACTAAATTGAATGCTGGAAGAAAGTAGGCGGAGTCAGAAAGAAGCCATTTAGCCTCTGCCAGAGACAGACATCAGTAAGCCACAGCGACATGGTGATACACAGATTAAGAGAAATGGGTTAATTTATGATGTGATAGTTAGCTAGAAATACACATAAGCTGTTGGCCAAAAGTATTGCAAATAATATAGCCTGTGTTATTATTTCATGTCTAAGCAGTGAGGAATGAACGAGTGGCCTCTAACTACAATTAGGAATCTATTACCTTTGAAATTAATTAATTAATATACTTAGAAACACCTTAAGACAATTATGCAGGAGAGGGCCATACATTTGCCTAAGCATTTCAAACACAGTTGATTCTCTGAAATTACTTATTGTTCTTTGTCAGTGATGATAGCTGAATTTCTGTGATATTTTTCCTAAGTCTTAATAATTTATATGTTCCAATCTTTTCTTTCCTGTTTGTGAGCCAATTCCATATTGCATTGAGATGAAGACTATTTTTATTGGCACTCGATTTCCTCTGGCCACAGAACAATCATGGTTTGACCCTCAGTGCTAGCCTTGTAGCAATCACAGAAAATCGCTTAAGGATCTAGGTGTGAAAGTGATTTCCATACGAGTTTGAGGATCTAAGTTCTATTCCTGGAACCCATGTTAAAATAATAATAATAAACAAATAACCTGCCTGCAGTAGTGTCCACCTGTAATCCAACCTCTGCTATAGTGAAATGGGAGGTGGCTACAAGAGAATTAGAAAAGGAGAATAGAAGAACTCACAGGTCATGTATCTTGGAGTATGCAACAATGAGAAAAGAGATTGGATGCTTTATCAACAAGGTGATGAGGTTAATTGTCATCTAACCTTCACATGCACACTGTGACACATAGAAATACACTAAGAAACATCTATTAAAATGATTAAAACCTGAATCTATTAGTTCTCCAGTCATAAAACTACTATAATGATTATATTACACAAACTCATGTAAAATTTGAGTGAGGAGAAAGTTAAATATTGATGAATCTACATTTATCTAACTTAAATTTATGAAATATAGTGTGGTGCCAATTAACTTCAATTGAACTATGTAGAAATCAAGACAGAAGAATAGTGAATCTTTTTGCCACATAGAGGATTTCAGGCTGGCCTGGAGTATAAATTAAGGCCTTGGGTTAAGAAAAACATTTTACAAATTAAGAGAAAATGTCTTTGTAAAATGAATGTACTATATAAATGAAAGGTGTTATCACACCTGTTAGTACTTGCGTTAGAGTCTGGACAGTGTTGCTGTAGAAGACAGTGATAGAACTAGAGGAATGAGATAATGAAAAAGTCAGTGATCAATGCTGAGGAGTTGACTGACCACAGGCTTGAAGGATAAGCCACTTACTAAAGTGATGACATCCCACAGAGTAAAATAACAAATGGAGAAAACGTGGTAGGACACACAGCCTCTTACCACATCTCAACAAAGGTAGATCACAGTATCATATATCTGGATTAAAGAAGCTTTCTCATCACTGTGTGGGAAGGAGACATGTGTGTATGCTTTGACTCTCATGTCAAGTGTTTCCAAAGCATCCTGTGCCCATCTGTGGTAGTGTCAGTATCATGGGAGGAGAAATGAGTAATCTAGAAATTAAATGTAGAATCAAAGCCAAGAGTAGTATTAAAGAGAAAATCTCCATCCCCAGAGTTACAGGGAGATCACTAGAAAGCCTGTGAGGCCAGGATAGAGAGGCTTGGCTTAGCTCCATTCTCTGTTCCTTTTTAGTCTCAAATATGTAAAGAGAAAATCTTGTCTGGTTGTAGATTGAGTATCCATGCCATTTCTTGATCACAGATAGCTATGTATAATACTAGGGATAAGGATCATGCTATCTTTCATATAATATTTAACCAACAGAGATATTGTAGTCAGGGAACGATTGCAGATGCACATTGAGCAAGCTGAGATCTTCAAGATAAGCCACAAAGTACAAGAGGACCTTACTTCCCTCTCCTATTTGGTCAATGTAAAAGACAGATCAATCTTGCCCAATAGGGTTGTTTTTTTTTTTAACTCAATTATTCTTGGTCATTACCTAGCATGGTATCTAGACACTGCCTGCTAGGCCTTAGTATTTACCTCTTTGACCTGAAAGTTTTTTTTTATCAACATTTTCACACACATACTTAGAAGCAGTCGTCATGTCACAGTGCAATAATACATTTTTGATGTTTTATTAGAGTGCAGATTGAATATTTGACTCTTCTTCATAAGACATGGCTTGGAAATTTTGTGCTGCCTCACCTTTTAACAAACATCAGACATTCTATGATGATATGATATGCACTAGACACAATGATATAGAAAAGACAACATAGATATTTTGATATGTTTGGTTGATGGCCTATGTGGGTAAGAGTAGTTTATACCTGAAAAAAGTCAGCATGAGCACATGAGGCATAAATACACTCTACAGAACCCTGGCGTTTCCAGAAGCAGTGCATTAACATAGATATCATGCCAGTGATTCTAAAAAACAACTGTTGCTTATTGAAACAGACATTTGGGAGATGAAATATTTTATTTCATGCTTGACTTCATACTTTGTCATATGGAAAAGATGAGCCCATTTATTAAGTAATGTTCAAGGCAATGTAGCTTTAGTTAAGACTCTTCACGTGGTGAGTAGTTGGTTAAGAGAGTGTTATAGTATAAGAGATACCTAAGCACTGGTTTCAAAGAGAAGTATTCTACTTTACTTTTGAGTTTTGTGGGGGTCACCATCATCACACAAATTCTTACCACCTAAAATGAAAGCTAAAGTATTTGTAACGCAAGCTTCATAACATCCTCTCAGCATTATTGATAGGTACCCAGCATGAACACTTCAGAAGATACACTTGCTGTAGAATAACTCTTTTGTATGTTGGAAATAAATATTGCTCTTATTGGTTGATAATAAAACCTGTTTTGGTCTATAGGAAGGCAGAATATAGGCAGGAAAGCCACACTGAATATAGGGAGAAAGAAGGGCAGAGTCGAGAGAGACACAAGCCAGCTACCAAAGAAACAAGATGCCAGTCAATTGCCAAAGCAGCAAGATGTACTAGACTATAGGTAAAGCGATGAGTTACATCACTATATATAAATTAATAGAAAGTCTGTTAAATATGCTAAGCCTATAGGTAAAAAATCGATGCCTCAATGTGGAAGAGGAAACTTGGTGACTGTCCAGGCAGCCAGCTGTTTTTTGTCATTTCTTACATTTGTGGAAGTCGCTTGACTGTACTTTCTGATTACTCAGTAATAATATGATTTCCTTCTTGGATGTTTGATAGAGTGGAAGGCTATATACTTACAATTACAATTTTTCTTAGTTGTGATAAAAATTTAAATAAGATATAAAACTTTAAACTCACCAAGCTAACATAGATAATGAAATATATTCTTTAATTTTGCCAGATACAAATAGACTACATATTGTAACTGTATTTCTTACTTGATAACTGTTTTATTGTCTATAATTTACTATGTTAAAGTTAAAACCATCCTTTTTGATTTGACAGAAAGGGGGAAATGCTGTGGGATAACCCTTTTTATGCTATTAATATGTTACTCTCATTGGTTAATAAAACCTGCTTTGGCCTATAGCAAGGCAGAATATAACTAAGCAGGAAAGTAAAACTTAACACAGTAAGAAAGAAGGGCAGAGTTGGAAGGGACACAGGCCAGTTTCACAAGAAACAAGATACCAGGCAGTCACCAGACTAACAAGATGTGCTAGACAGCAGGTAAAGTCACAAGTCATGTGGCAATACATAGATTAATAGAAATTTGTTAATTTAAATGTGGGAGCTAGTAAGTAATAAACCTGAACTATAGGCCAAAATGTTTTCAATTAATAGTAAGGCTCTGAGTGACTATTTAGAAGTTACTGTGGGAAGAGGTGGAACAGAGAAACTTCTATTTACATACACACAAAGGTTTTATTGCACAGCACCCTTCAAGAAAAGTAGGAGAGTCTTCAAAGTCTCCCAAGACACAGAGCAAATCAGCTCATGACCAGTGTAATACAACTGAAACCTAAAGATAAGCACCTAAAAAACACATATGAAATTAAGCATTCTAGGCTTAAGGCATGTAGGGTAAAAAAGAAAACACTGTCAACAGCAAAAACAACTAAATAAACAAAGGCCATTAAAATTTTGAAACTAATCCCATATAATTTACCGATCTGAATCTGTCCTATTGTGTATCTGTAATCCTTTTCTGTTCAGAGATCTCTTTGTTTGTTATTTTGTTTTTTGGGTTTTTTTTTGTTGTTGTTGTTTTTCAAGACATAGTGGAGAGTTTTTAAAATGCTAAGCAGCTTGGTCTCAGTGGCTCTGGGTGATGGCTCTGCCTCTTTCAGGCTTTAAATATGGTGAAGGTAGTTCACCGTGGGCTCTAGGACCGCAGGGTAGGAGTCATCCTCACCACCTCAATTCTGGGTAGGCACATGCAGCACATAAACCCTTTTTATCTGAGTAATAGCTAAATCTGCCATGCAGTGCACCGTGTGGCCTGGAAATGTATCTGTGTATGGTGGCAGGAATCAGCCATGCTCTCCTGCTTCTGCATGCCTAGTGGACCTGATTTCTCTGCTTGCCTAGGCAGGGAGCGCTGAGCCGTAGGAATGGTCTCAGCTACTTTTCTGCCAACCCCAAGTGGGCACAAAAGCACCCAGGCCCACAAAAATTGAAGTGCTAGTCCTCCTGGAAGAGACAGAGTGGTTCGTGTTGCCCTTTTGAAAATTATTTATTTATTTATTTATGCTCTCTTAAAGAATCTCCAGCAAGCAGAGCCCAACCAGAAAAAAAAATATGTGGCTAAACTTTGGTCTTTAGTGTCTAGAATTCCTCTCCAAGTCTTCTCAGGTTTTATGTAGATTTAGCTAGCACAGGTTGGAGCACCAGTTTCTTTATTCATTAACCAATAAAGGAAACATATATAAAGAAGGACTTTCCATACCACTGTGCAGATGTGGCCATGCCCATGGTTAGCTGATACTTTCCACACCAATCCTTAATTAAGAAGACAATATCCCATTGACTTGCCTACAGGTCAATATTGCGGAAGTTTTTTCTCAATTAAGATAACTTTTCCAAGATATATCTATGTTCATGTCACGTTGACAGAAACTAACCAGAAAACCTTTTTATCACAATATTTATGTACTTCAGAGAGGATATACTGAACTGATGTTCAGACATTACTACTTCTACTTAATATCACACCACTGATTACTGAGAACTGTGGAAAGTATTACGGGATGCAAACAAATACTAAAAGAAGTAAGTTAGGTCAAAATCAGAAATACTAATACAAACTCAAACACATCTGTTATTTGATTAAAAGGTTTAAAAATAGCATGTTTGTAGAGATGAATGAGAGAGATCCTTATTTGAGATATCAGAGATAATGTGGGAGTTTCAGACTTTCCTACAAAGTGAACGTTTGGTATTAAATTCATAAGCCAAACTGTTTGTTGCTTTCATTTTTGAGACTCTATTTCTCCCTCTTGTTAAGCTCTCATAAAGCTTTTTATTATTGGTTCCTTCTGTGCATTCTATTTTTTTTTCATTTAAAATGTATCAGTATGGTGGGCATCAGCCCAGTTTAACAGATTTTTGCATATTGATCAGAATGCAGACATGTGGGTAGGATTTTTTTCATACCCTTAAGTACATTCAATCACTGAAAGGCAGTTGACAACTTAAGAATCTGAGTTTCTAGTTAATATTCAAGGTCTTCTTTTTCTTTTGTTCTATATATTAATTGCAACGGCCTGAGCACTGTAAAGGGCAGATGACACAGCTTACATGTGTGTGCACCACAGAGCCAGTGTGCAGTGTTAGTGGTAACTATTTATGTAAATGGAAAGTGTGTGCCCATGTTTAGGAAATAGTTTTGGCTGTTGCTTGTGAGCAATTCACAACAGTGAAGCAGAAACAATCTCCCTGTAGCTGTAGTTTGTACATTGTTGCTCCCCCAGTTTCAATTACAATTCATAGCTTAAGTGACAACATGGAGAATATCTAACTTGTTACAAACCTATATTTTTTTGAAAATCCATTATTTATTATTTTCTCTACAGTTGAAACTCTACACCTAGTATTACTTTTAGTCAGAAAGAATTTAAGAGCTTTCTTTAGTATAATTTATGTGTCACAGATATGACTAAGTTTCTAGAAGTGATAGCTTTAGAGATATAAAAATTTTATTTTTGACAATTACAACTATGGGACTTGTTTTGTGATTACCCAAATATTCAATTCTTCATTAATTTGTTTATTTATCTATTTATTTATTTTCAACTGTTCACCGATATTCAGAGGTTACCTCATGTATGCCAGGCTAACCTTTAACTGACTAGCTGACTATCACTCTATCTTTTCACGTCTTCCTCCAAGTATTGTTTTCACAAGTGTGGCCCACATCACCTGATCTCACTCAAGATTGAATAATGAACCTTGAAGCTTTTCACAAGCACACCAGGTGTATCTTAGGTTTTTTCTTGATGCTCAGGTGTGTGTGTATGTGTATGTGTGCATGTGCATGTGTGTGTGTGTGTGTGTGTATTTGATTGGATGACTTGACTGCATGTTGCTTCACAACTCATTTATTGTTCTAAGTAAATATGTTAATTCAATAGAAAAACTATTACATTATGTTCAAGATATATTTAAGTATAATTATTCATTACTTAAAATTAATAGACTAATAATTTTATATGACACAATGTAAAAGGTTATGCTACTTTTAATATATTCTTTAAACATGATTTTTTGGTAAAGGTAATTGATATCTAATATTATAAAATTAGAGAAATATGAGGAAAGTAATTCATGTATCTAATACTATCCAAGATTATATTTAGTCTCATGGTTAGGATTTTGGTCATTTTTTGTTTCATCCAGTGATGTGAGATTCCCTTCTATATGCTATGAATACCATTGGTGAATAAAGAAACTGCTTTGAGCCTATAACAGAGCAGGACAAACCTGAGGTAGGCAGGGAAAATTAAACTGAATGCTGGGAGAAGGAAGGCAGAGTCAGGGAGGACCCATGGTGCTGCTGCCAGAGACAGACATTTGTAACCTTGCTGGTAGGCCACAAGCCTCGTGGCAAAATGTAAAATAATGGAGATAGGTTCATTCTAGATGTAAGAGTTAGCTAGCAATATGCTTGAGTAATTGGCCAAGCAGTGATTTAATTAATACAGTTTCTGTGTGGTTATTTCAGGAGTCTGGGCAGCCAGGAAACAAACAAGCAGCCTCCTACAACAATCCAGAATGAAGCATCAAGACAGTATTTAATTATGTTCCTACGTGTTCTTTGGTGCTTGTAATTTTTATCTCTTTAAACAAGCCCTTTGCTTTGTTGATTTCAGTAATTTGTCAAAGAGTCTATCATAATTTATATTTCAAGTTCTCAAGTTAATTTGTACTTCCCACATCTTATTTCTGGACATTTCTTTTATAAAATAAATATTAGAAATAAGCATAAAATAAATATTAGAAATAAGCATATCATTTCTCTCAAATCTTGTGCTTTTGTTTCTTTTCTGGTGTTTACTAATGAGAATAAGGTTACTATTTCCAGATTAAACAAATATCACCTCCACAATATTTTTTAATAGTTATATAGACACACTAAGATTTCAGAGTGTGTATGACACTAAACAACTTTGATAAAACCATGCTTCCTTACACTTTAAGCTCGACTTGGTTTAACTACAAAATATTTCCCATTTGGTATTTAGGATTATTTTTCTTTTGTGAGTACTGATTGAAATGCTGAATATGTTCATGAGTGTTTTCATGCTTATATTTTCTTGCTTACATTTCTATATTTTTATTTTACTATGTTTAAAAATAATCTTGTTAGCATAAAGTGGGCTTCTAACTCCCTAGTTTATGCCTGGTTAATTTCAATTTGCCAGTCAATGAACATTTCTTCTCCAATGTGACACCCTTATAATCTACAATTTTTCACAAGAAGGGTTTAAGGTCCATCTTTAGTCCTTATCTTCCTTCTTCCTTCTTTCCATTTCTTCCTTCCCTTCCTGCCCCATTACTCAGTCTCCCACTTCTGTCATCCCATTTCTCCCCTCTGTTTCCCTGCCTTATTCATTCATTTGACATTCTCTTTTTTGTTACCTTAAATAAAACTTAATATTTGAAGATTTAATATAAGTAGATGCTTGATGATCAGTATCAAAACTCTCTGTAAGTTTTATATAATATCTACATTTAAACTGACATTTTAAATTGTCATATATATTCATTCAAATATTATTGAAATAAACACATTGTTTTGGAAGAAATATTAATTTAGAAAGCATTTTAACTTATGTTATAACACTTAGTTTCATATTATGATGTTTTTTCTTCATTTCATAAATAATGTCTATGTCTCTCACTCATGTATGCAGTTTTGCTGCTATAGAATCTTATTTTAAAGATAGCTTAATCTTCATTTCTTATATTTTTTTTGGTGAAATGACCAGACCTCAAGCATTGTTTAAATGCATAGCTTTGAAATAATTAATCTCTAATTTCTATTCATGTTTCTGGATAGTTTGCTTTATTTTATAATATTATGGTTTAGTTTTAAAATCTTAATTTATTAAAAGCAAAATTGAGTTACTGCATTTTACATTAATCATGAAGTGTCTGAGGTCACAGAGGATTGGCTCTCACTGTTTTTGCTAGAAAAATTCCCCATTAGATTTATTATTTAATGCATTTTACCACAAAGTATATCACCAAAACTTTCACCAAGAATTATATTTGACAATAATAGCACTAGAATGTGTTTTGCTGAAATCCCTAGTATTTCACTAAGTACATTGAAATGCCTTGCATTAAATACAATATTAGGCTTGATTTTTATCATATGCCAAGCAATACTAGCTAACTAATTATGTAAATTATCTTATGAAAACTGGTGTACTATTCGATTTCCTAAATTTTATATAATAATAAGATAATCACTTCTTTGTATTAGTGTCATCTTACTTGAGTACAGATTACAACAACCTCTTTTATGCTAATTTTAAGTTGCTTCTCTAGAGAAGTGATTTGTATAGGTTTGGTACATAAATGAATTGTTGAAAAAGTGCTTTCCTGTAAAAATATATGAAATTCCACTGAAAACCTTATAGTCCCAGCATCTCATGAGGTGCTTTAAGCTATGGTTTAAATCAAACCAGATCTTATTCTGTGCATTGGTGTGAATCTATAGAAAACAAGCATTTCAAGGCTGGAAAGTTTCTATCAGACATGGGCAAAACTCCTCAAGCGTAGACAGTTATGTATTATCATTATCCAGTGTTCTGGCCAGCTGGGGGAATGGGTTGAAATGTTTAGACAAGGGGATCTGGTTGAGAACCAGCATGTGAACAGCCCTGACAAGACATATCTGGTTTCCTTCTCTCGAAAGGATTCTGGATTCTGGATCAGTGTTGAAGAATATTATTTTAAGATGTGTTACAGTTGCTTATGCTGTGTAACATTTGTTTTAATGATTCAAGCATGTGTTGGTTGCATTCTTTTATGCTGCATTTGTTTAACTCTGTGAAGCTGTGTTACATTGCCTGTCTAAAACACCTGATTGGCCTAAGAAAGAACTGAATGGCCAATAGCAAGAAAAGAGAAAGGACAGGTAGGGCTCCAGGCAAAGAGATAAATAGGAGAAAAAGAGAGAAAGGAAGAGAGATCAGGGAGTGAGAAAAGAATGGGCTAGGCACCCAGCCAGCCAGAGTAAGAGTGAACGTAAAATAAACAGGATAAAAGGTAAAGTCCAGAGGCAAAAGATGGATGGGATAATTTAAGAAAAGCTGTCTAGAAATAAGTCAAAATAAGACCTGACATTTATAAGAAAGAATAAGACTCCATGTGTGATTTATCTGGGAGCTGGGTGGCAGAACCCCAAAAGAGTAAAGAGTAAGAAACAAACGTTTTGGCATTCCAACGTGGGGTTAGAGTGAAAGAAAATCCAGAAACAGTTAGTTAACATCTGTTAGTCTCTCTGACTAAGAACTGCTTGTTTTTCACATTAAGTTCACTCTGTGTGGTCACAAGTTCCTCAAGGTTCTGGCTAATGGCTGTTTCTGAGAAACTTGCTGAAGGTCAGTAGCAAAGCAAGCACCAGCTCCCGCTGGTGAGGTGTATCCTGAATGCATAGTTAAGATGACTTTCCCTCCATTCTCATCCGCTCTGAGTCTCTGAGCACCCATTGACCTGGATTCTCAAACCCAGAAGATTCAGGTATCCTTATTAGGAGATTGTACATCCACTTGCCTGTACAGTGAAAAAGAGCCTGAGAATACCGAGCCATTGGTGCGAGGACCCGTCTTCACTCTGTGGACATGCTCAGAATCCTTGAGATAAGAGCAACTTAATTATGTCACAATGGTCTTCCTGGTTCTGTCAACTGCCGTTTCCATGCAGATAAGGGCGATCTAACAGAAACCAAGACTTAGTGTGAAGTAGATGGAATACTTCCTGGGACCACTGAACATGAAGATAGAGATTGAAGATTGTTCATTACTTCATGTTAATGGTGATAAAACAGTGTCCCCAAAGGTAACTTAATGGGGAGTTTATTTTGTACATTTCCAGACCCCTAGATGTCCACAGTGAGCAAGAAAACACAGTGGTAGGAAGCTAGCAGGAAGCTAAGAGAACACACACCAGAGACACAAGGCACTCGGAGAGAACTAGTAGAAACCGGCTATGAAAACCCAAGTCATAGCCACAGTGACGTACTTCCTCTGGCAAGCGTCCTAATCCAAAAGTTTCCATTAATCTCCCAGTACCATGAATTTGGGAACAGGTATTCAAATGCATGAACATATGAGTGATAGCTTTCATTCAAAGTACAGTAAAAATGCTTTGACGGACATTTTTCTTGATCAAACCCCCAACTGCAGTGAAATAAGGGAGGTCACTTCTACTGTGTTTAGACCTTGAATGTATATCTAATATCAAATTTATCCCTATATTACATTTTCATTTTTACTATGTCTGGATTTTTATTTTATAAGATACTTAAATTTTCAGAAGTAATAGTTTTTTTTATTTCAAACTAACTTTTACAGTTTTCCCAATTTTTAGTGAGCTTTTTTAAAAAGCACACAATTGCCTAATTTAACTTTTTATTCTTTATATTAGAGTATTACTAGACTCTATAGTTTCTTCTTGCGCAATTTGGGATAAGACAAATTATGGCAGAAGGGAACAGTACTTCAGTGACCATTACAAAGATGATGTGGTCATTATATTTTTAAGGTTTATTGAGTTTTGTTTTATGTGAGCATGTTTGTTTGCATGTACGTATATACATCATGTATGTTCTGGGTGCTTGTAGAGATGAAAGAAGGGAATTTGATCTCCTAGAATTGGAGTCACAGGTAGTTTTGAACTGCCATATGGCTACTAATAGCAAAATCTATGTCCTCTTGAAGAGCAGCTAGTGTTGTTAGCATCTGTGCCATCTCCCTAGCTCCCCACCCCAATGTATTCAGTGTCCGTAAGGCATAGAATTCCTATACATAGGGTTTACATATCCTAAATTATTTTATTAAAATACTGTCATACCTTTTTTTACTTGCTTCATCAGAGAAAGAAAAGTATGTAAGAGATAGTCATGCCATGTATTTCTATAAGTCCTTATATAATACATAATTTTAATATATCTCTTAGTGGTTCATTCTCCATATTTAATATTCACATTTTGAATTTTTATTATTTTTCCTGTCTCCTTTAATACTTTCTATCTTGTACTCATGTTTTATAATATAGATACAGTCAACTTCATTCACTTGTCTGCCATATGTCTCTAAATCTAAATCTTGATATAAGAAGCACCATTGTTTTTGCTATGTCTATAGCATATTACCTACAGTTACCCTGAAAACAAGCTTTTTAAAAGTAAATCTCCATAAAAATACATGAAGATCCATCAAGGCAAAGTTTTCAGTTAAATATCAACCATAATAATAAATGAAACTTTTTTTACATACAAGCAACTAAGGCATGTCATAAAATTCCATCCTTCTTATTGGCATTAGTTTAACTCCTATATGTTTTTATGGTAATGCAGGTTTTATATTGGCTTTTTAAATATTGTTAAGTGATTTTTTTCATTTTTGTCATTTTTTTTCTTTCACAGTGTGTATTTTATTTATCTCTATTTTCTGAAGTCAAGAGGACACATCCCATTCTTATTAGATTTTTTAAAAGCCACCTTTATATTTCTCAAAATATTACCTAAGTCTCCAGTTCCAAGTGGAGTCAAGTTTAGGTTATAGAGAATAAGTTTTGAGTGTTTTCTAAATAAGGTAAGGATGTGAGCATGCATTCCCATCTCTCATCCTCCCACTTTCTGACGTTAAGAATATAAAACCCATTCCCTCAGGAGCCATCATATGAGGACACTCTGCAATATTGTGCACCATATCCTCAAGGAAGCATTGCTACGGTGGAAACTGATCTGATCGTAAGGAGGCTGTTTCTTCTATTATCCTTGAAAACCAGTCAAGCTCAAAGGGAAATTCAAAACACCATAACTCAAGCAGATATGAAGGCTCTAGGTAGCCACTATAACCGATCCACAGCTGTGAATATTTGCGTACAAGCCTTCTAGATCTCATCATAATGGTCACCTAGAAGATTCTTTGAAAAATATCCCCTTTTTGTTTGGAAAGTAAGATAAATAAATATAACAAGACAAAATTGGTAATGTGGTGTTTATGAAATAGAGTCTATAATATTTAGCATAATCGCGTTACAGGGGCTAAGGAAAGAGAATGAGAAGAAGAAAAGAGAGTGAAGGTGAACACCCCAGGCTAGTTAAGAGAGTAGAAGGATTTCCTGTTAGAGTTCTTTTCCTGCTGATGGTGATGGCTGTGAGCCTCAAAGCATGGCGAATTCTCAGTATGTGTCTTTTCCTGAGCTATACAGTTTTGAAGAAAATCATTCTTCAGTTCAGAGTTGCAAAGTGAAGAGAAATGGGATATTGTGCGTAACACTGGGAATTTCATGGAAACATTTTACATGCAAAGCTAGCTCCCCTGCAGATTGTGTACTAAGGAAATAAATGCAATTTATTTTGATTGATCTCTACATTTTCGTACATATTTTTTAAGGAATGTCCGTGGACTTCACATTCAATTTCATTATTACTAACCTTTAAAATTTGAGTGTTTTATTTGTTCTAATGAAACAAGAATTATTTTTACTATAAAATAATGATGACATAGTATTCATATTGTCTCTACTTTTAAAATTATATAAAACCATTCAGAATTCAATTATTTTAATTATTTTCTTAGACATCTCTTCTCGTGTGCCTGTTTTTTAGGCTTTCTTTCCTAAAATCAAAATAAATAAAAAGATGTATTTTATTTTTATTCATGTGTCTGTGTCTGTGAGTGTATATTCATATGTTCACTTCTATGTTGGAGCAGCAGAGGCCGAATGAGCACACTGAACTGAGGGCATTGAATTCCCAACATAATGTGGATGCTCGAAAAATGAAAAACTTGGAGTTTTCTGCCTGTCTCTTTGTTTTATTTGTTTTGTTGTTTGTTTGTTTAAAGATCAGCAAGAGCTCTAACTGCTGAACGATCTCTCCAAACCTGACTTTCTACTTTCTGTGCTCTGGGAATTCTTGGACCCTTTGAAGAAGGCTTGGCCTTTTTTGGTATCTTTATAAAATGCAGCCACGTCGGGATCTGTCTGATATTTTCTAACTGACTAGAATGTGGTTATTTATTTGAAGGAAGGTGAACACAATGCTGTATCAAAGACATTTATTTCTTCAGCTATTTGTCTCAGGTGGGGACTGGGTTGTCCACTTAAAACCTCTTGGACATTGTAGCCTGTGCTCTCTAAAAAGAAGCTGCTATGCACAGCCCTCATCTAAGAAATATACTCCTATTAATGGGTAGAGCACATCTGTGAAATATTTACAAGTTGTCTACATGGAAGAAACATTTGTTTTTCCTCATTTATTCAGATATTTATCATTTTGTGGGAGGATGATTTGCCTGTGTTTATTTCCTAATATTGCCAATCCTTCTTCATTTGTTTTTAGGATCATATTTTTGCAGCATTTGTCCCTGTGCGCTTTTCATTAAGGTTCTGGGGTTGATTGTTTAATTCTCATCAAAATAGTGAGTTTTTGTTGTTGTTGTTTTTATACTTCTTTAGGTAATGATATTCTAAAATTCTCAAGTTTCATATTTTGTGTATTTTTTCCATTTTTTTCACGAACCTTAAAATTTTCAGTGATCCCTGCTACTTTTCATCTGACAACAATATTAGAAAATAACAATTTTAACCTGAGTGTCCACATTGCTGTGGGAGTAAAATTGCTCCTAGATCCTCTGTTAACACATATAGAAAAGTGTGTGTATAGTAACTATGCATATACACATATATGTCAATATTTCTATATGTAGCCATCTGTATCTACTAAACTAAGTAGGAGCTCATGGTGATGTTTCTTCCTCCCATGCCTACCACATGGACCGTTCTATCCTCATTATGCTTGTCCGTAAATAACCTCTCCGGCAGTGAGCAACTAGAGAGCTACCATCTGCTATTCACTCACTTGTTAAATTATTGTGTACCCTTAGTGTGTATACTTATTATGAATGTAAAAAATTCCTAAAATAAGTTATTTAATTTTTGTTTAATTAAAGTTTCTGGTTTTAATCGCGACACATTAAGAACTTAGATGATAAGTGCAACCCCTGCTACAGCTTGTACCTGAGAAGTTCTTCTCAAATACATGGGAGAAGGTCAAACCAACCTCCATTAAAGGTTTCATTAACTAAAACAGGAAAGGGGCAAGAAAATAGGTTAGCTCTATGTTGAATATGATGGTACAATCAGTAGCTATTGTACCATCTGGGTCAAGAGGGCCACTATGCAAAGACATATATTCCTAGAGAGAATAAGGTTAGAAATACCTCTGAGTCTTCCATATACAATGGTAGCTTCCTACATGGGAAGTAGAGGATTACTGATGGATAGTGAAAAGTGGAGATGGCCATTTTTTTTTCTGATGTAATACATGAGAAGCGTAGTAAACATAAAGCTCATTTATCAACAGTCTTTACTTCAATAATGTGTCTCCTCTTCTTCTTCTTCTTCTTCTTCTTCTTCTTCTTCTTCTTCTTCTTCTTCTTCTTCTTCTTCTTCTTCTTCTTCTTCTTCTTCTTCTTCTTCTCTTTCTCCTCCTCCTCCTCCTCCTCTTCTTCCTCCTCCTCCTCTTCTTCTTCTTCTTCTGCTGCTGCTGCTTTTTCAAGACAGGGATTCTCTGTGTAACTTTGGAGCCTATCATGGAACTAGCTCTTGTAGACCAGCCTGGTCTTGAACTCACTGAGGTCCGCCTGCCTCTGCCTCTGGATTCCTAGGACTAAAGGTGAGCGCTACCACCGCTCAGCTCAAATTATGTGTTTCTATGACTGGCACTGGTGGGTATTCTTCTGCATTAGTGTTCTGGAATTCTTAGAAAGGCAAATAACAGTGATGTTGTTTCCCTACCACCACCACTCTCCAATATGTGGCATGCCAGAATCTACTAAGAAAATTGAATGAAAAAGTAAATGTATTAGAATATAATTCACTGCGTATGAGTACCCATTCAAATCAGCATATTTAATGGGCTATTAAAGTTGTGTGTGTGTGTTTGTGTGTTTGTGTGTGTGTGTGTGTGTGTGTGTGTGTGTGTGTGTGTGTGTGTGTTGTAAGGAGTTCCTTGTTGGTTCTCGGCCACCCGGTTAGCTTAGACCTGAAATAATCACACAGACACTAAATTATTTGCAATACTGTTAGGCCAATAGCTTAAGCGTATTTCAGACTATTTCGTATCCTAAACTAACCCATCTCTATTAATCTGTGTATCACCACGTGGTAATGGCTTACTGGGCAATGTTCCTTGCCTCTTTCTCAGGTGGAGGATCCATGGCTTCTCCCTGACTCCGCCCTTCTTTTTCCCAGCTTTCAGCCTAGCTTTCCCTGCCTAACAAAGTTCTGTCTTGCTATAGGTTCAAAGCAGTTTCTTTATTCATTAACTAATAAAAGCAACACATAGACAGAAGGACCTCCCACACTGTGTGTGTCTATATTTACTCATTTATGTTTTTTCTTTGTTTTATTTTACTTTTAACTAATTTGTGATATTATTGTGAAAATTATTGGCTAGTTATTCCTAAAAGCAAAATGCTATTTTATGGGGCTTTATTTTTAACAATGTATTTAGAAAGCGATGTGGATGAAGATTGCATTAGACTTTTTTTCTTTTCCGGACCAAAGCACAATTTTTTATCTAAATTCAGGATGACTAGATGAAGAGGCTACCTATCCATTGTACAATGACCTCGCCTGTTGACCAGCATTATTATGTATGACTTGTTTTCTCCATAAAAAGGCTCCTGACTGAAAGATAAATTATAAGGTCACATGACCCAAATCACACAGTTTATGATGTGAGACTTTAGATGCTTTGTCCAAGCCTTATTTAGTCTATAATTTATTTTAGGGAGACTGACATGGTATTTTTCCACACTATTTATATTAAAATCTTATATCTTTTTTTATTTGTATGCTAGAAGAGTCATGCAAATTGCTATTATTTCGAGAGTTGCTGAGGATCATGTGATTGAAGATAGTCTGTACTCATAGAAAAGCAAATAACTGTCCAGCCCAAAAGCCTGCCCTGAAAGCAATTGTAAAACAAGAAAATAACAAAACAAGTATTATAAATGGACCACCTTGGAATTATGTGGGAGAAATTATCAACCTTGGGTTCCTCTAGTATTAGGAAAGGACTTGTGAATTAAATGAGGTTCACACTGGAGAACAGGAGTTTACAGGCTGTGCTGAGTTTGTAAACATCCAGACATGCCAGAGGAGACTGTTCTCTCCCTGCTGACGCTGAGTTGCCTGATGCAGGGGCACATAGAAAAATCATCATAGCTTTCTGATAGAGATGTCAGTAGGCTGGTGGAGTCTGAAACGTAGTAAATGATTTTTGAGAGAAATGTTTTAAAAAAGTAAAAAACAAACAAAACAGCACCAAAACCAGCAAGTTTACCTGCCTTCAAATTTTGCTTACCTTTCTGACTTGCAGTTGTTAACTGGGGCATGTTGAAGGTTTCCATTTGGTAAAATTACAGATGTATCCTGGGACTATTTTATATTATCAAGTTAAATATATTTTTCTCTGCCACTTGTAGTTAGTAAGTAGTTTTGATCACACTACTGTTTTAATGTGCATGTTATGTGTCTCAGAGTAGATATCTATCAATTAGTTGACTTCTGAAAAATTAAAATCCAGTGTAGAATGTAATACACTCACAGAGACAGATACTTAGGAAGGCAGAAGAGTTCCCATGTCACATGAGTGGCTCAGTGAATACAATACTTACAGTTTTGGAAAGAAAAAACTACTGAGAAGGCACAAGAAAACATGAAAACTTTTAAGCAGAATGGGAAGGGACCTTAGAGACAAAAGAAAATATTTTCTTCACATCAGGTCAAGTTAAGAACCACTGCTTGTCAATGAGACAGTGTATCTAGTGACTGAATAAGGTTATTGTGACATACATTCCATGTATTGTATTCAGGGAATTCATAAAGTATGTTCTATACTATTATTAAAAAATACCAATTACCAGAAATATAACTTTACAAGTGGTGTTTTTTTGTGTGTGTAAGTATGTGTGTGTGTGTGTGTGTGTGTGTGTGTGAGTGTGTGTGTGTGTGTGTGTCACACATGATGTTGAGGGTAGGGATATGAATGCAATAGTGTGTATGTGGATGTACGCATTCAACCATGTGGAGTTCATTATCTCTCTCCCTCTTTTTCCAGGTATTGAGGATCTAGGTCATATAACTAGGCCTGCATGTCAACTTTCTGTACATTCTGAGACATGTCATGGGGCTTAAAGGTGATTATTTTGAAGAACAATATTAATTACATAAAAAATCTACAGTGTGGTTATTTAATGACTTTATTATTTCTTTAAAAATAATACTTTGATAGTTTAAAACATGTAAACCAATAATTCATTAATTTTACACATAGACATAGTAAATTTAGGTTCTTTTTCCGTGACTGCTAAATTTAGTTTCTTTTTATATGATCACAAGACCTCATGTTATAATAAATGATTGGTGAAAAACATAGTGCATGTCTTACTGGACAAAAATAACCAAGTTCTGCTATCATTATGAACTAGCACACCATGGGAAACTCCAGAAGAGTCCTAATCAGCTTGATTCTTTTTTGCAATGTCGTTGTATTATGGTTAGATACAATATGCAAGACTTAAAAATAAGAAAAAAGGAGGTTCTCAAATCCTAGTGCAGTTATCTGACAGTGACTTCATATGGGAGCTTCTACCTTGCCTTTCAAGCTGATTTCATTTGAAATGGCGCTTATACCATTTATATATTTGGTATATATTTATACCAAAGATATTATCAGGTCCCTAAGGTGACCTACTTTACCATTTAAAACCAAGCCCATTTATCCCAGATTATTTTAAATACATAACTTATAAAATTTTTAATAGAAACATGTTTTTTGTCTGCTTACCATGTACTCAAATTAAAGAATGAAATATTATTAGCAGAAAACAACATTGGAATTGCCATCCATGTTTTTCACAAGCCCTTTACTGCCTTCATTTGTTTTTGCGTATTTCTGGCATGTTTGTACACAAGTTCACAGAAATTTTCATTTATTATCTTTGGATCCTAGATTAGAATTATATTTGAATATAATCATGTGCAACATGGATTCATGTACTTTTAAATAAATGTTTTGTAAGAATTTGGGAGTTTCTATTTTTAAACAAAAATAACTGTAGAAGAGGAAATGTCTAGATATCCCGTCCTAACTCTGGGACAATTACCCGACCTTTTGTGCCTTCACTGTGCTGTCTTTCAAGCAGGGGTGTTGAGTCTGAAAAAAGAGTCAGTGTTTTCATTCACATCATTGTTGACACATGTATTCAGGATTCTATTTTTAACTGTGTAAGCCATTTCGCAGTTCAAAAATAACATGGCTCTGAGCAATTTTTCTTGTTTGCCTTCAGTGTCCCTAAGACTGAGGGCCATGATCTCTGGCCATGAGGTCACTGAGAATGGCTAAATTGTTCAAAGAGACTGTTGATAGAGAAATAAGCAGAGATAATTATCACTACCCAATCCTACCAAAGAACCATATGTCCAAACACATTGTCCTTCCATCTTTAGCTTCACTCTCCTTCCCAGAATACCCCAGAATGACTTCTAATAACGAACAACATCCTGATACTATCTGGGAAAACACTAACAGAAAACTCATTTTCTATGGAAAACAAATTCATTTTATGGGAAAAGTTTCTTAATCGCCTATTTAAATATTACACTGTTATAGCCTGAAATTGGGAGTCATGGAAGTAGAATCTGTAGATCAACATTTCAAATAGTTCATTAATGTTGAAATTCCTGAACATCACAGTGAGGTTACTTTATGGCTTGCAAAGCAATAAGGTCTTTGCTTACGGACTGTGCTCTTAATACCCTCTGTTATTTAGTTGAAATATACATAACTCAATGTAGATGTAGTTATGGAAATCAGTTTTCTATCACTTACATTTTTCAATACTAAGAAAATAAATCTTAAAACAAATTATTATTTTCAGTCCCATTTTACAGTTGAGGAGAGTGTCTTAAAATACAAATCAAACTAAGTTACCATGACAGAGACTGTCATTTGTAGTAGACTCAAGAAGATGACAAGGTACAGATATTTTTAACAATAAAAATAGAGAGTAAGTATTATCAAAGTCAGACAATGTTGCTCCAAATGAAGAAAACAAAATCAAAGTAACTCTGTACTCTATGGCAGGAATTTACACACGTTTCTTTTATGCAAAATTTAATGTTTGATTTACAGATTATTTGATAAATTAACTTTAATATAGTTGAAATTTCATATCATGAAAAAATTAATCAAACATTGGACTTACAAACGGTAAAATTTATGTCCAGATAATCAAGAGCATGGTCAAAAATAACATTTCTCTCAACCCCCAGTTAATCATATTTGATGGTTCTAATATCTAAATTATTTTCTAAGGGAGTAAAAACACAACAAAGCAATTTACATCTACAAGAGGCTTATGAATTGTCTGATTATTATGTTTTCTATGTAATACTTTATGTTTGCTATGTTCAGTTTCAATTTTTACAAACAGCGATTCTTGAAATTGTGAGATGTCTCAGTGGTAAGAGCCATGCCGCCACCTGCGTGAGAAGCTGAGTGGAATTCCTGAGACTAACACAATAGAAGACAACTGAATTCTGCAAGTTTTTTTTTACTGCCTCGAGCTCATCATTTTTTATGTGTGTGCACAAGATGAATAAAATGTGTAATAAAGTATGACTCTTAAATTTATAACAGTTGAATTTTTCAGATGAATATTATTAACTAATAATAATGAAATTTAATGTTAAAAGAGACAAACACAAAAATATGATTTGCATTGGAAATTGTTGCTATGTATTTGGGAAAAAAGAAGAAAGGGATAAATAAATTGGATTCTTTGCCAACAGTCCATGAATGCAGTTCAATTACAGAATTAATGGCAAAAACAGCAATTACATATGGACATTTAAAGACCACAGAGGCAGATGAAAGGCTTTGGGACAGGAACACTTGCTGATGAAAAGACAACTGACCACATGCTTGGAAAGGACAATGACATCCCTTTCCACAGAGAATAAAGAAGAGTTTAGTTTGGAAATTACCTTTTAAAATACTTAAGAGGTTTTGTGTCAAATTTCTATGTCTTTGATGAGGTCATGTGAAATGTCTTCAGAGAATTATGGGGAAGGGCAGAGTTGAGGAGTCAATTCCTGTTCTCTTCCAGGCCCACAGTAAAACAATTCTGGGCAGAATATTGTGCTTCTGATTTATAGCTCAGCATTCACTTATTCTCACAGACCAACTAAGGTCCCTTCTGCACCCCAGAACTTCTTTGTAACCAACTGTTTCTTAACTCTTGTAATTCCTCATTCACTTCAAATAAACTTTCATATCCTTTCTCTTTCTACAAGGTTTCTAATGTTTTCTCTCCTATGTATATATGTGTATGAAAAATATCAAATTTCATCAAAATAAGTTTGATTGTAATGCTCCATTGCTTAGGCTTGCTTAGGAAATTATATTAACTGATATTTTTAGTGAAATTTTGTATTATGTTTAAGTTCTTTGTTATGAATGCTACAATGTTGTTTACCTTTTGGAATAGAAGACCCTTGTGATGCTAGTTGTTTTTCTGAATTAGTTAAGACAAAAATAAATAAAGCATAGTTGAGGTGTGGCACATTTGATTCTAGGTATAGAACATTTTAATTTTACTTATTATTTTTAGTTTTGATTTTTTGATTATAATTTAATTGGATGATGGATTTTTGTCTATGTCTTATTTTTCTATTATCTGTATGTTTGTTTGTCTATAATTCCTTTATCTCATCTAATTTTACTTTTGGAAACATAGGAAGGAAATAGTTTATTCATATTAACCTTTGCTATATCTTTTTCTGATTTAGTAGTGATTTATTGGAGATAAGCTTCAGGAGGTTTGATATTCTTGGGAAACTATTTCACTTTTGCATAGAAAATGTTCTACTTCTTGGTTATTATTTTTCTTTAAAATAACATCAATATAACTTACAATGTTTACTCATTCCCAAGGTCACCTAGTAAAGAGGAAACAGCTGCCTGGTTCCTCTCTGTACTTCTTACAATTTGTGCACACACACACACACACACACACACACACACACACAGACACACACACACACAACCATATACAGTGTTACATAATTTCCCCCTTCATTTTCTCCCTCCTACCTCTCCCATTTAACTCCTGTTGTCTGAATTCATAAAATCATTTTCCTTAATTATTTATCTAGATGAAGATAGGTGGAAAGATGAATAGATACCCTTTTAAATTGAATTGAATCTTTTATATAGATCTCCAAAATTTCTGAAAAATGAAATTGTATTTCTGGTGTACACCTCTTAATTCTGATGTAGCAAAACTTACATTCTAAAATGTTGACATAGGTTTTACTACTCTTCCCTTCTATCCCGCAGTTGCATATGGACACACATGTAACTTAGATCAATTAATTCTACAGTATATAACTGATTTGTTTTCTGATTATCATAATCAAACTAATACAGCAAGCTTTGATTTATTATTTTGTACATATTTGTTTGTATCTAATGCACAAATGTTTTTACTAGTCACTCTTAAATATTAATAATTCAATCCAACTCTCTATTCTTGTTCATATTTGGTCAACTTATTCATGCAGGAATGCTTCCTGAGGTCCTATAACCTTCTTCACACACTGGCTGAATGCTGTATTATACGGGAACAGCTCTTCCCCAACACTCAAATATGCTCTATGTGCCTCCTGATTTTGCCGTCTTCTGCCATCTACAAGTACTCCCTTACAGAGAAGCTCATCTATAGTTTATCTGTGAAAAATAAGAGTACAGATAAAGTACTGTGGTATTTGTTGGTTTTTTTTCCATATCATGAAATATC